>CAIGRP010012780.1:0-39845 GCA_903798385.1 Fraxinus cuspidata
AAAAAAAATCTATAACCACCTTGAGTGGTAGTAGATGATGGCCCCCACGGGTCAGAATGAATATACTTAAGGATAGATGCAGTCTTATGTTTTCCAGTATTAAAATGAAGTCTATGTTATTTTTCTAAGGTAAAATACTCACATAAAAGAACCTTAGAAATCACATCATTACCAAATGTCCATTTCCTATTCAAAATATGCAGACCCTTCTCACTCACATGTGCTAGCCCATTATGCCACTTCAGGGTAACATCAATCTCAACACTAGAGGACTCAGCGGTGTGACTCTGAGCTATACTAGCTCTAGTGATCATATACCATTCCTTTTGGTACCTTTGAAAATAACTAAGGAACCCTTAATTACTTTCAAAGAACAATTTCCAATCCGACCTTGCAAGCCTATGTCATCTAGATTACCCATAGAAATCAAGTTCATATTCAAATCAGGAACAAACCTTACTCTTTCTAAAGTAAAGGTATATCCATTGTCAAATTTCAAAGTCACACTACCAATTCCTTTAATACTGCAAGCTACATTGTTGCCCATAACCACCTCTCCACCATCAAGATCCTTAAAGTTTTCTAANTCTTTCTAAAGTAAATGTTTATCCATTGTCAAATTTTAGAGTCACACTACCAATTCCTTTAATACTACAAGCTACATTGTTGCTCATAACCACCTCTCCACCATCAAGATCCTTAACGTTTTCTAACCAAGGTCTTCTAGAGGTCATATGGAAAGTGCACCCTAAATCCAGAATTTATTCACTATTCTGATCACTATTATCTACATAATTTGCAGCATTCAAATCAGAAAAGGGTTCTGTTAGGGATTCAACAGCATTCCCCTCATCTACTCTCATCTCTCTCTGTTCATTATTCTACTTATAACAATCTTTTATGAAATGTCTTGTCTTCCCACACCCATAGCACTTCCTATTTTCACTCCTAGATTTAGATCTCCCTTTGCTCTTATTATTATTATTATTATTATTATTATTATTATTATTATTATTATTATTATTATTTCCCTAATGACTCTGACCATTGACTTGCCTAGACATAAGTCTCCCTCTCACAAATAAACTCTCAAATTCATTTGCAATCCTATCAACCTTAAGCTCTAATTCTTTACTTCTTAAAGAATTAATCACCATCTCAAGAGTTAAAGTATCTCTACCATACTTAATAGCAAATTTAACATCCTTATATATCAAGTATAGCATTCAAAAGGATAACGACTTTATATTCTTCAGAAAATTTATCCCCAACATTAGTGATATCTTGAACTAATTTATTAAAAGTATCAAAATTATCATCTAAGTTCGACATATCAATCTTAAAGCTAAAAAACATCTCTAAAAGGAAGAGTTTATCAGGCATACTCTTAAGACATATATTGTTCTCCTATTTGTCCCACAAAGCCTTAGCATTATCAAGTTTACCAATTTTTCTTAACACTTAATCAAACAAATGAAGAATTATAGAGGTATAAGCAAGTTCGTCAAATTTAAGTTTTTGATCATCACCCATAGTAGCAGGAAATTCACCAGTTATAACTTTAGAGACTTTCTATTGAACTAAGACCCCTTTCATTTTTTGCTGCCAAATGGGAAAATCCTCCTTTTTTCCATTAAAACTCAAAGTTCAAACGTTGTAGTTGTCATTTGTAATTTTTAATCAACACAAGAAGAGGATTTGAGGCATCAGTTTAACAGAAAAGCAAAAAAACATATATTTCAAAAAATCAATAGAATATCACACACGGCTTCAGTGCAATACAAAAAACATAAGTGAAATATCAATTCCCAAACAACAGACTAATTAACAAAGTGAAAACACGTGAAGAAAAACAACAGTGATTAACGGCATATTAATAGCCACGGTGAATAACAGTCAGCGGGAATATTAATCTAGCCAACAATCACAGCAATTCACAAACAATTTTTGATGTTAGAATTTACCAGGATTCTCTGAGGTTCATGATCCCAGATTAAGTCTCAATTCTAAACATCAGGAAATGAAGATAACAAGGGAAACATGGGGAAAATTAAGAGTACTTAAATCAAAAGATAGCAGAATAATCAAAGAATAGGGTTTAGGAAGTATCACCAACCAGCACCAAGAAGAAAAATAGGAGACTCTACAGAACACCTAGCTTGAAGCCCGGTCTTCAAATTCGTTCACCAAGAACTAGGTTCACAAGAACACAAACAGAAAATAATTATTAGTAGTCAAATCGAAAATTAGGGTTTCAATAATTTCAGATCGGTAAACAAAACTGAAAATTAATTTTTCAGCGACAATCAAACGATCGAAGACTCCTTTCAGACTCACAAACGCTCTAATTCCACTTGTAGAGTCAACAATCACAACGGAAGCAAAAATAGCCAGATTCACAAATAATACTTAAGACATCAAGAAATCGATCCTTCATTAACATAGGGCTTCGAAATATTTCATTGTACCCGCATGTACAACATTGAAACAACCACAAAAAATCCCAAACCCTAAGGTGAAAAATACACTACCGCTACTATAATGGACCTAGATCAAATAGCTGACCCAAGACTCTAAAACTCTCAAGCGATAGAATCACTAAGATCCAAGTCACAAAGATTTAAGTTCAAAACCATAAGTTTTGATCAACTCACACAAATTCGAAATGAGAGAATACAGAGATGAACGAAAAACAGAGAAAATCCAGAAACTTCGAACAAACAGAATGAATGAATCATCTAAACGTGACCTTTTAGCTGGTATATATATGAAATACCATCCATAGATCCAACCATCAATCTACGATCCAGAGAAACACACGTGGCCTCACCTTGGGCTCGATTTTGGGCCTGATCAATGCTGAGTTATTGAAAAATGGCTGTTAGTATTCAGCAATGTGCCAAGCCCGGTTAATTTTCATCATAGCCCAGTAAAAGTTGAAAACAAATGTCAATAACATTCCAACAGTGTGGATCATTGAACGTGGACTGAGTATCTCCATACAATTTTTCTCCGAATAGTATAATTTCTAAGACAAGATTTTGTTCTTCTATATATTGAAAGATTTTCCATTTAAGAAAGTGCAATTGTATTATCATGGAACAGTATATAATTTTGTGATTAATTCGTGATATGCAGAATATAAATTAGTTTCCCGCTGATTGATCTTAGAATTGCTTAATGAGTGGCACTATATATATGTTTTAACTCGCATTAAATTAATCGAGTGATTATTTCGCGTGTAAACATGATATAACTCTTGAATTTTATGAATAGTAAATATTATATTTGAGTTTCTTTTTCTTTCCTGAAAATTTTTTATGCTATTATTTTCACCAAACACAATTCTTTAATTTACCTTTTATACTAACAAGACGTGACTTCTAAAATGTAATTTTTAAGTACAATAAAATATCCTCGCATTCCCATGAAGAAAAATTAAAGCAAAATTTATGAGTATATCTATATAACATTATTTTCCCGTTGCATGTGCTAAAAACAAGTATGATTCTTTCCGTGGTTGTTAACGATATTATTCCAATACTTTAGTTTAGATTTAGTCCATGTTTGATTCAGTTAAAAAAGTGAATTAAAAAATAATTCGAAGTCAATAATTAATTTTAACTATACATTCCATCAACTTTTATCAAAATTTACTAAAAATCTTACAAGGGGCTTGATCTCTTCTTCATATTGAAATGTTGACATTTTCCTACGTAAGTTCTTGCTAGCGAATAGCGAGACATTGTTTCAAAAGTGATCTACGTTGTAATAGGTGTGTGACATCTTGCTTTTTGTTAAATAAAAGATATAGTTCCGCGTCAACATTTTAGTGAAGAATAGAGAATGGATGACTAACGGAACATTAGATCTCAACTCCCAATGTTCTCAGTTCATCAAAGTTGGCCGGCGGCCTTCAAGTGGTACTGTTATTGGTTCGCTTTTATGTTTCACATTAATACGGCCATTGTTGACAAAATTGGAACCAAAGTGCTACAATATTCAAAGATATGGACTGAAAGTGTAATTTTTTTCACGATGATTTTCTTATATTTGTTACTTGATGCCTTTCAAATTTATTCAACGATATTTTATTTGTATAATGCATGTGATCATTCAATTAATTTACAAGAAACATTAAGAATGGAAGGAAAAAAATCTAATAGTATTAATTAATTAATTGTCATAATGGCATGACGTACAAAATCAATCAACAAATAAATTGCAGAAAAATAAACTGCAAATATAAGTGGCTGATCGGATCAAAGTCCCGCCGTAAATGGCACACCAGTGGACGGAAGCCATGCACGGCCAGCTATAAGGTTCGAAACAGTGAACCGGGATGCTTCATTTGCACTAGTTATAACATGGTAGCCCGGCCACTTAACCCGGTTTCTGTTATCCGCCGCCGGACCAAAATTATGGTATTCGCCATAGTACAAAGTGGACAAGGCAAAGTTTGAGTCTTCCCATCTCTGCCACCCATCTGGACTCACCAAACTGTCAATAAAAGACTTGAGAATCACAGTTCTTGAATACTGCTGCCACGGCCGGCCCAGGTAGGTTTTAAATTGCGCCACCACCGGTTTAAGGTCCGGCGCCGCCATGATCCGCGAGTTTTGGATCGAAATTCCCGTGTTCTGAAAAGGGTCACCTCTTCCTTGAGCTGTTATTATATTTGCTTGACCTACTAAAGGTTTTCTTACGTAAATAATGCAGTTTTGGAAAACTACAGCAGCATTGCCAAATATGAAGTCTATGGTGCCATATATGTAACACGTTTTATAGAATTGACGTTGTGCATGGACAAAAAGCGTGTCTTGGTATCCTTCAAAGCCGCAGGCGTAGAAAACAGAGAGATCGGAGGCTGAACGGAGGGCGACGGCCTGACCGTTGTTCGGCCCAGCCGTGTTCCGGAACGTGATGCCACGGGCAATAAATCCAATTCCATCAACCCCTGAATAAAAAATTCAGGTTAGCTTGTGTTCTAATTTCATCTTGTAAAAATTACTTGAATAATATGATAATTATCCACATATTAAGCAACTAAGCTGGCTTAATGCTTTAAAAGTCTAATAATTTGCTTCTAATAAATCTGAAAGACTTCTTGCGCGTGAAGGAAACATGTTTGGCTAGTTTAAAATAAACAATGGATCCACTTCATTTGCAATGGTTCTTATAATTAAGTTGATAATAATCTATCGCATTGACTAAAAATGTCAACTCTATTCCTTGATGCCATAGCTCGAATATATATATATATAAGATTTTGATAGAAGCTGATAGAATACGCGATTGAAAAGTTGTGAACTCATAAAACGTGTGGTTAAAATTAATTACTAATTTTAATTTAGATTTTAATTCAATTTCGTAATTGGATCAAACACGGCTTAAACTTTTAGACGAAATAAAACTGTGCAGTGTGCTTTTGAGGACCAAACATGAGATGAGAGTGAGCCTTACCAACAGTTGCAGAACTGTATGTAGTGAATCCCTGAGAAACACTTCTGCTGCCTGTGATTATTGTATATCTCAATCCGTCACCAACCAGCATCACTTTATTCATAGTTCTATTTATTGCAATGTTCTCTCTATAAACACCTCTTTTGATGTATATAACCACCCTCCCATTCCCAACTCTTCTTAAAGTTGCAAAATTTATAGCAGCCTGAATCGATCTGAAAGCTCCTGATCCATCTTTAGCTACAATCACATTAGCCCGTGAAGCCAATTGCAAATCCGTCAACAATTTTCTTTCGTGAGAAGTAACCCAACTAGGAAATTCGTCGTCTATTTGCTCCGGCGCCTGATCCAACAACCAGCCATTAATGGCTAAGCTATTGCTTAATAGCTCTGAAACATTGCCTGATACAATAGGAGAAATAAAATTCGACACATTTAATTCGAGGGATCCTGCACGACAAGTTTCTAAGTATGTAAGAGCAGTACTTAGCCAAGTTTGTGCATCAAAATCAGTGAAACTGTCATTGGTCTTAATGCCTTGTAGGGTACTATTCAATTGGATGATTGTATCATCAATGAGATTACGACAATCCCTCCAAGCGACAAGCCTCCTTTTGCTTCGACAACCTTGTCCAAGCGATTGGGCATCATTTTGCGCGTAGAGGGCTCGTTCCATTGCTACTTTTATCGTCATTGTTCTGAAATCCTCTCGCGATTTAGGTTTGGAATGTTCTGGATCACGTCCCATGAAGTACTTGCACGGCTCGGGGTGTGGGGTCGTGTTGCACCACCAACTAATATCCTTTGATTCTTCATCTGCCAAAGCGCGATGATGGAGAAAGAAGAAAGACAAGAACAAGAACAAGAAGATTGTAGTCGACATAATTACCATGTACGAATTTACAATTATTACAAGTTTAACGAGGTATTAAGGATCTTATAACTTTTATAAGGGTTTGTGTTTTTATACATAAATATTTGTGATGGAGTGACAGTAAATGGAGGGAAATGGGCATTTAAAAAATGTGATATTCAACGAGTGCATACACTTTCTTTATCTTCGTAATGACGAGATCCTTGTTTCATGGATCACTGCCATTACACTCAAGGTGATTTAGAGAGAGAGAGAGAGAGACTTTCTTGTGCTCTCATCGTGTAATTAATTTGTTGGAAGGAAGAGGCATCTTCATAAGAAAGTCTTCAATGAAATGGCTAAGATATGTGTTTCTTGCATGAGATTTCTTGACCTAATTGAATTGCTTAAACGATTTTTGCGCCATGAATATTTCAGCTACAGTATAGATTACTACCGAGGTCCTCGATCTTTACTTAAATTAGCATTTGAGTCTTCAATATTCAATCTTTAGCGCCCGAGTCCCCATTAATAGCTTCTTTTTTTCCCTCCATGCCCATCGATTCCCCTACCTCTGAGTAGTCAACACCCCTTGTCTATCAAAGTGTGAGAACGGAGATTAATTGACCAACTTGAGAGAAACTCCACCAATTTTATTTAATTAACAAAAAAAAATAAAAAATGATGGCAAAGCTATCTCTTGAGATTAAATAGTAAAAACTAGGAAGAGATAACCTAATCTTGCAGAAAACATATTTTCCCTAGATAATTAATTGCGAAAACGAAATATAATGAAAGAAAGCAATGAATAGCTTAATAAAAATCGTCTCTCAGCCCTCCATTGCACTATTCGGACTTCATTAGGTGGGAGTTGAATTAGCTGAGGCTCGAAGTTTGGTGAGTGCCATATAAGAGTAATGAATAGATCAAATTTAATTTTGATCAATTGATAAGGATCTAGATGCTTTATATCTCCCAATAAATCTAGTAACAAACGTAGCATAATTATATAAGAAAAGATTCATATCATTCTATATTTAAGAATTAGTTTTCTTTTTTTTGGTCTCCATTTTTCATTGTCGCGTCGTCAATTAATGGTCAAATCCATCAACAAAAATCTGAATATGCTCATTTAAGTAAAATGTTGGGACCTCATGTGCTATTTTCCCTAAAATAGATGAAAAATCAAATGAAGTGTGAACTGCTGGCGGCAGCAATGACATGGCTTATGAACTTAAAGCAACATAAAAGGATAAAACTAAAGCAATTTGATGAGTATTTTCCGCTACTTGTAATATGAATTAATCATTTAATTAGGAGCTTAATTAATTCTTAAGTAGTACAGAGAGCAGTAAATGTACCCTTCAAGTAAGGAGCCTATATTCCATCCTCTAATTTGCTAATTAACTAAAACAGAAGTCTGAACATGCATTTATTAGTGGGTTTAGCCATGTGCACTCAAGTTTAGATTACGCAAATCCTGCTGCCAGTAATTAATTTTACTAGAAGATTTTCATTTTTCTATCTATGGCTTTTGGGCCAAGCATTCGTGTAATATCTTGGAAACTACAACCCGACTTTCGAATTTTGGAGTATGTGTCTTACTTTCATTCAATTCACAAGGATCAACGAGCAGTCGATATTTCAAAATAAAAGGTTTGTGGAATAGCGTTTCTTATATATCGTACTAACCATTCAATTCTTAATCTGAAAAAGCTTCTTTCTATGCCTATGAATTTCATTCTTACCTGATAAAATATGGTGGAAGTTTCGTCATTCAATTGATGTTTATTTCAAACGAAAATCACAAGTTAAATTTGTAAGCAACCATATTTGCGTCTGCGCATAGACTTTAGGGATCATCAAAGATTTTGTCACTGCCCATCATTTATACCTTTCTTAGGACTTCGTGTTGCTTAATGTTGGGGGGGTTGACTCGTACCCTCTCTTTGTACAAATTGAAATTGCTGTTTTTATGGTTAGATTAATCAAAGGTCTATATTCAATGAAACTATGATCATTGATCTTAATTATGTATATGGTTGTGTCCCAAAAAAAAATCTAATTACTCAAGCTTGATCAAAGTTGAATTTCAAGTAAACAAAGTTAGACTCGGGTTATAATCCAACTTTTTCAAGGAAAAATGGGCTTCCAAAAAAAAACTAGGGCTAAATACCAGAGCTCTTTTAATTTGATGATTTTTTTTTTTTTTTTTCACTTGAAAGAGTCAAATGTATTTTCTGCAAATGTCGGTTTTAAATTGTAGGTATACAGAAGAAATAATTCATAGTTTATACCTTAAATTAGTTTAATCGGTTCATAAACTTGTGTCGATAAAATTGGTACACAAATTATATTTTGACAACTGAAACATGCATGGAAATAAGTGCAAAATGACGATTTACAGAAATATAGAAGAATGAAGAAATAAATTCTTGAAAATATGGTTACATTATTCAAATGTAATTTGTTTGATAATGAGGGTGGAGTTATGTGCATCCACGATTTCAACCATTTTGAAATTAATCATGACAAGAAACTAGTTTCAAGCAATGTATTTGTAGCATGCAAACATTTTTTTAGTATTTTTTTCATTTTATTTTTTCAAAAAAAATACGTGATAGGTCGATGGGAGTCATTAATTGACATCAGACAGAAAACAGGGCAGCTAGGGTGAAGTTTGATCAAGCTCTAAAATCTCATGGGTCCAATCGAGCTTAAATTTGGACAAAAGTCTCGCAACCACTGTTCCTCAAATATGTATGGTAAAGATTAAGACAACGGTTGAATAGTGAGTTCTATCTAGTCCCAACAGTGCCTCATTTGCGTGCGAGATCTTTCCTATATTTTTTGAATTTTATATTGTTTTTCGGGAATTTTTTTTCTCGTAGATTTGTGTTGTAAATATTTTGTTGACTAGATTAATAGTTTATGCATTTTATTAGATCATTTCTATTGGATTTTTCATTGGTATCCAATAAATTTTGGGACAATGATATTTTAATGTTTTAAGTCATATTCATAGGCTTCGGTCGAGAATTGTAATACTACAAGATAAGACCTAAATCAAAAGCTCGACCCAAACTTAATGAGCTATTTGAAGTGATAAGTCATTGCATTGAATTAGTTGTTTTGGTCCACTAAAAATGATGGTCCGTTAAAGACTTCAACCCATTTACACAAACGAATGGCCCATTTGTTTTGTGCCATAATCTTGGTGTTTATATATGTTGCCGTGAGGCCACGGTGGCAAGATTGAGAGGTTATGTTCTTCATTGTCTTCTCTTTGTGAGCAGCCAGCCACCTTGATTCTCTTCGTGGGATTCTTTGCTCTTTGCATTTTTTGGGCAACCTTAGTAGTGTATAGAGTTGAGCTTAAGGTTTGGAGTAATCTTGTGGTTTGGGTTTAAACAGAGCCCTAAACTTTAGTGGTCACAAGGTGTTGTATTTTGCACATTGTGAAGTTCTTGATGGTGTAAAATCTCTCAAAAAGTTTCCTATTAGTATTGGACAAACGAGAAGAATCGTTCCATTATTTCCAATTATTATCTCAAGGGACATCAAATATTATTTTGAATGGAACAACTGCAATACAAATAACAAATTTCAACCAAGATAGTGATTGAAGAAGTATAAATCGACTATCTATAGTTAATTTTGATTCGACGAATCAAATAATACTGACATAAAAACCAAGAAGTTGCAGCGTGTGGGTCCTGCCATATTCTACAGGGCAAGCTAATGCAATTATTTACTCAACAAGCCTAAAACTTTCACATCGTGCGATAAAACGAGTCTTATGTCGATTGGTTCATGTATTGGTCAATAGTTTTCTTTCAATTAAAAACAAGTCTCCAATGTACCCAAATAAACATGAATTATTATCAAATCGTGTGGACTGCAATCATCTATGTCTAGCACAATACAGTCGTGTCATGCCTGCATGTGAGTCACAGGTCACCGAAGCAAGGCCAGACACGAGTTGCCATTACAGGTTGGCTGGCAATCTAGGACATCGTGCGAATTAAAATATCAAATATGCGTGTATATATTAGACTTCGAAGATGAGATAAAATAATGAATTCTCTATCAGATTTAGATTGTATACAGAATTGTGGCTTCTCCTGCTGCTGCTGATATGATTATTCCTTGTGCTGTGTGTGAATACTTGCAGTGTTTACAAATGGGCGTTCATATTTACACATTGAAGAAACTGCTTTAGTCTTTTAATTGCAGTTGTCATGTTCTTTTTTATGATCTTGTCTTTTTCACATTAAGTTTTCCCTTTTTGACAACATCATTCAAAAGCTTAAATAGTTAAAATTGAGATATATTTATTTTTTAAATTTAAATTTAGTCTTGAGCATACCCCCTCAAGTGAAGGATGATTTCATTTTAAATTCCACTTTGCCCACAAACAACCATGATGATAAGCCTAGTAAAATAAAATATCATCAATTTCTGCACTGGTTGCTTTGGAATTCTTACCTTGTGCTTTGTATCTGTGGAATCTGTATTCAATTATTGTTGTGTAAGGAGGACCAACAGTATATAAATATAGGATAAGGAACCCTTTTCACCACTCAACCCATCCCCTCATCCCTTTATTATAGTATTACATATGGACTCTTGTCTTCCCTCAAAGCTACTCTACTTCTATTGCCTTGTAGCCACCACCATTATCACCATTACATGCTCAGCCACTAAGATTCAAGTACTCCACCAGCAGGCAAACACACAGTTCATCAAAACATCTTGTCAAGTAACATTGTACCCAAAACTATGTTTGGACACTCTCTCACCTTATGCTAGCTCCGTCCAAAATAGCCCAACTAAATTGGCAAATGCCGCTCTCACTGTCACTCTGAAAGCTGCTCAGTCGACGTTGGATGTCGTGTTAAAGTTGTCCAAAATGAGCAATTTAGCTCCTCGAGAAGCACGTGCAATAACAGATTGTGCGGAGAACACAAGGGATTCGGTAGACGAGCTCCGACAATCTTTGGCAGCTATGAAGAATTTGGAAGGGCCAGAATTTGAAAAGAAAATGAACAATGTTATGACTTGGGTTAGTGCTGCATTGACAGATGAAGATACCTGCATGGATGGATTTGAAGGAAATGCTATGAATGGGAAAATTAAGGGCACTATTAGAAATTACATTGTAATTGTGGCTCAGTTAACTAGCAATGCTTTGGGTCTAATCAAGAATCTTTCGTCCTTTGAAGTCAATTCACCATAATGTAATTGCAAAAAAAAAAAAAATTGTATTGGACTGGATATGAGAATGTTGTAATGAAAAACAGCTTTCAGCCAACTTTGATGAACAATTTTTTGTATTGTTTCTCTCATTCATTCATTTAAGTTATAGTTTAGTTACTACACCATAAGCCTCGAGAGCACCACGTGCACCTGTACTTCATTATTTGTTAGAACGAGTGCGTAGGCAAAATCTATACTAAGGAGATTGTTACGTGCATAACTCTTTTCTTTCGATTAGTAATAAATGTAACTAAAAGTTTTTAAGTTATGACGATTATCAGGCATATCAATGGTATCTTTATGGTTAAAACAACAATACAATAGTATTGTTGCGATGAAGTATTTATATATCACTGTACAGAATATTTTACTTGACTAATTATTTGTTATGAACTGGAGTTTCTAATTAATGAATTAATTATGATACTTTTATTATTTAGGATTCGCACTCTGCCAACGAATCACATGGACATCTTAGAAAATGACAAATAAACCACAGCTAATTTGATTAGGATAGCAAATAAAACAAGGTAGCATTCACCTTCGATGTCGAGTAATACAATATTTTTATATAATTTGGTGGGAAGTCCGTATCAGTTCCTAGCTTTATTGTAGTCAAATCCACATTGCCGGACTGTACTTCAAGAAATTCAATTGGGAAGAGCAAATTGCTATTTGCTTATATTTTGCTGCTATTTTTTCTCGGTGTTACAGTAGAGAACAAATCATCAGATATGGCTTATGCTGCTCTTCTTTCTCTTATGCACGTTCTAGAGCGAAACCTTCAACAGAAATATACATTTCTGAATCGTCCTGTGAAAAAACAAATTTCATCTCTTCTCAAAAAGGTCATTTCCTTCCAAGATTTTCTTGAAAATTGTTCACGACAAACAATAGAATGTTTGGAGAATCAAATCAGGGATGAAGCACATCTAGCAGAAGATATAGTTGAATCCTATATAGTGGATCGGCTTCTTCCTGAATCCGCAACTAACAGGGACAAGATCCTCAAAATGTTCTGCTCTAACTTGGAGAAAGTAAAAGAAGAAATTGATTCATTAATGAATCAGGTGATGAAGATTGAGGGCAACGTTGTCGTAGAAGATCAACAGCCAAGGACTTGGATGCCATCAAAAACTGCTCTCGGTGGGAAGAGACTTATTGTTGGTCTTGATAATGACCTGATGGAGATCAAGACTCGGCTGGTTAGAGCATCGTCACACCTTGAAACTGTCTCCATTGTTGGAATGGGCGGTATGGGTAAGACTACTCTCGCTCAAAAAGTTTATGATGATGCATTGATCAAATATCATTTTCATATTCGTGCATGGGTGACGGTGTCTCAAGATTATAGTGTGCAAAAAATCCTACTAAGCATTTTAGATTCCATAACAAAAAACACTGATAAGATGCACGAAAATGAAACTGATGAAATGATTGAAAACGAAACTGACGGGATGCACAAAAAGAACACTGAGGGATTAAAAGAAATTCTATACAAGAGTCTCAAGGGAAAAAGATATCTAATTGTGATGGATGATGTGTGGGATGACAAGATTTTGGATGAATTACAACGATCATTTCCGAATGACAAGAATAGAAGCCGAATCACGCTGACTACTAGGCTTGAACAAGTTGGACTTCATTATCCCAACTCTTTTCCTCATCACATGCATTTTCTAAACGAGGATGAAAGTTGCAGTTTATTTTGTGAGAACGTGTTTGGAGAAAGTAGTTTCCCTCCTGAATTTGAAAATGTTGGGAAGAATATTTGCAGAAATTGTCGAGGAATTCCACTCTCAATCATTGTGATTGCGGGGCTCCTTTCAAAGGCCACCAAAACAAATCATGAATGGGAAAAGATTGCTGAAAACGTAAGTTCCGCAATAACTTCAAATGATGAGCAGTGCTCAAAAATATTGTACTTGAGTTATTACAATTTGCCTCATCATTTGAAAGGTTGTTATCTCTACATGGGAATTTTCCCAGAAGATTTTGACATCCCTGTGTCCGTACTTCTCAAGTTATGGATTGCTGAGGGACTCGTGAAGTCCGTGGGATCTAAAACTTTTGAAGATGCTGCAGAAGAATACTTGCTGGATCTTGTACAAAGAAGTCTTGTTATGGTTTGTAATGAGAGCTCCAGAGGTAAAATAAAAACATGCAAGATTCATGATCTTTTAAGGAACTTATGCACATATGAAGCTAGAAGAGGAAACTTTTTTCATGTCAGCAGCCATGGAACTCCATTAGACATTAGACGTTTGCGCCGTACAGTTATTTATCAAGCAAAAAGCATTGGAAGTGGACGCCGGGTAAGTATCCATCCAGACAAAAACGTTCTTCGTCGTGTCAGAAGACTATCTACTCCATTACCACGGTCAATTATATATTTTTATTGGTGTCAAAACCCAAAACTTATTCATTTTCGGCTACTCAAAGTATTGTATATCCACTATCAAATGTTCGCTTTGCCAAAAGAAATAATAGAACTAGTTAACTTGCGGTACATCAATGCCATTTGTGATGAGGGATGGTATCTCGCATCAATAGACAAACTTCAGAATCTACAAACCATCATCCTTTATTCTTGTAATAAGTCATTTCAACTACCACAACAAATATGGAAGATGCAGCACTTGAGGCATGTCCAGTTGGGGAGGCATACCACTCTTCCTTGTCCTCCCAAGGCAAGAATGAAGGGAGAAATTTCTGATATTGTTCTAGAAAACCTACAAACACTATCGGTCTTAGAAAACTTCAGATGTACAGAGGCGGTGCTAAAGAGAATTCCAAATTTAAAGAAATTAGGAGTCTCTTATCCTGGTCCACCAGAGGCACCATTAGATTGGGGCTATTACCATCTAAATAATCTTGCCCGTCTACATAAGCTTGAATCATTAAACTTCAAATTTTCAATGTCGTCCCAGTCTTTCCTGCAGAACCTTAGTTTTCCGACATCACTGAGGAAGTTGAGTTTAATGGGTTGCTGTCTTCCTTGGAAAGATATGACGATTGTTGGTTCACTGCCCAATCTACAAGTGCTGAAATTGAAAAGGAATTCCTTCAAAGGCCCGGAGTGGGAACCAACTGAAGGGGAATTTGATCAACTGAAATATCTACTACTTGAAGGACTTGATCTGAAGCAATGGAGAGCTGAAAATATCCACTTCCCGAAACTTGGGCAATTAGTCATTAAGTGGTGCTCAAGTCTGGAGAAGATCCCTTTTGGTATTGGAGAAATTCCAACTCTTGATTTAATAGAATTGCGTGACTGTAGTCCTTCCGTTGTTACTTCAGCAGAGGAAATACAAAAGGAGCAACTGAGCATGGGAAACGACTTCTTGAGATTAAGAGTTGTCAACCCCTATTATTATGTTCAGGAAAGCATCCGTTATGAGCGGGTACAGTGTTCTTTTATTTTTTGTTCTCTCTCATCTGGTGCAAAAAAATGAAACAAATCTCTATAAAAATTTTATTTTGGATACATATTATTTATACTCTAAACCTCTTTATTGTTCGATGAAACTCATATTGCGATGTAAACTGATACATATCATTCCTTGTTTATCAGGCTGCACCAAGCTGTATTGTGATGTAAATTGATGCTTTGAGGATGGTCTAAATTGCTACTCCGTTCTGTTATGCCCCTATACACTGATGTTTAGGGTGCTTTATTGGGGTGCTGGAGCTGTTGTTGAGACATACGTCGGATTTTTGTTGCAGTGTGGTTTTATGCCCTTGTTGGCATCTAGTATAGCTAAAATGTTTGATTGCACCATATGTCCTTGTGTATAGAAAGGTGGGTATTTGTTGCGTGTTTTTAGTTTAGGATTGATCATATGTGCGCGCCTAGGCTGATTGTAATGGCACCAAGTTTACTATTTTGCGAGCACATTTTTAATAGTAGTACTTTCAAGGTTATATCGTACTTTGAACTAAACATTTTAATTAATGTATAACGTACCCTTGTTTTTGGCATCTCTATCGTCTAAAGAATACTTTAGTACCATTGACATCACTTTCACTGGCAAACATTTGATAATAACAGATAAGAGCGTTTGTAGCCAAAGAGTATGGTGATCTCTCTGATCGTCGAGAAAGCCCAAATTGCTATCCTTTTCATGAAAATTAGATAATCCATATGGAAACTACAAGCCACAGAAGAAGTGTTGGATACGCCTCACATTTACCATTACAATGTGTCGAACTTACGACAATTGGACGCACTTTTAGACCTCTAGTCATGGGGCACTGTAAAAGTGAGAATATTTGCTTTGCTTGGAAGATCAGAATTAGATTGGATCTACTGGTTACAGACTTGTAACTTCTGCTGCTGATAAGATTAATCCTTCCTGCTGTGTGCAGTGTTCACAAAGGGATGGCTCTGTTTTAATGTCATTTTTAGCAATTTTGTCCATATCACATTCAGTTGCATTCCCTCTTCTTGTGTGTACATATGACCATAGGCCTACTAAAATAAAAAATCTCAATCCTGCACAGGATGCTTAAGTTTTCGAAATTTTTGCCTTGTGCTTTTTATCTGTATCCTGTGTCAAATTATTGTTGTGAATGGAGCCACCGTTGATCGATGTTTTTACATTCATACCTACATCGATTCGACAAAAAGTGAAGGATCATCAAATTTCAAATGGGTCATGAGTGAATGGCAACTTAACTGATGTTGAAAGGTGTTTGATGTTCATCCTTATTAGTTAGCACCAATGGAAGTGCAAAACTCTATTATTAAGGATATTTGTTACATTGGGACACACCACTTCGCACCTCTTAAAAGTCTGCTGCACGTGTTTAGGTTTCCATATTAATGTGCTGGTAGAGGTCATCTTTGTCTGCTGTTTAATTTCAAAGCTTGCCTATATTTTTTTATTTGGACCAAAACACATGGTGTTCTAGTCTTGACCATCATCAGTTCATTACCCACTTGCACACATGGAGTCGAGTTAAGAATAAATCCCGTGATTTGAATACTAATCAAGGTGGTTCAACATAGTATTAGAGTGAATAAAAGTCTCTGTCTCCTTCTATTTATGAAAATATTGTACGATGATCAATTCTTTATTTCTAATTTGCAGGGCTCCAAATGGAAGAGAAGATACAAGCATAATGTACCTGAAAAATCGAAGCAATTGTACATGGATACAGCTTGGTTACTTTACTTCGAAGTAAATACTTAATACTTTCTAATCTTTAGCAATAAAAAGTTACTTATTTACTTATAAGTAAAATTACCTATAAGTTAAGGTTTTAAGCTTAACTAAACTTGCTCCATAGTATATTTATCATTTAACACTATGCAGCAAAATGATTGCATAGTGCCAATGCATTGCTGGTGACCTGAGCCAGATTAGTCATCTGTGCCCTAACAGAAGACTTAATCCTACCATTCAAGGCCCGGCCCGAAAATCCATCCATGCAAGTGTTATCATCAGTTAGTGCAGCACTAACCCAAGTCTCAACGTTGCTCATGTGCCATATGAAGTCTTTACCACGGGCCCCTCCCATGGTCTTGAGCTCCCGGACCGATTTGCTTAACCGGTCCACCCCATCACTCACCTCCTCAATGCAGTCCTTGAGGGCCGCGTACTCTCTAGGCTTTAATCCCTTAAATTTGGTGAGCTTGGTCAGAAATGTCTTAGCAGATTGAGCCGTCTCTAGGCTGACGGACAAAGCTGTGGAGGCCAACTGGCGTGGGCTTCGTTGGACGGTCGAGGCGTAAATTGACAAGGATCGGATGCATACGGCTGGATAAGTGGTGGCGCTGCATGAAGACTTGATGAAATTAGTGGCTGTAGTGATGGACTCGCTCTTACTTGGAATGCACAAAAGGGTGAGGAAGATTAGTGACAATGTAAGAGTAGGATTTGACATTGTTTTTAATACGACACAAATGTGACTTGTAAAAGTCTATATTTATAGAGGCCGACGAATTCTTGAATGGCCTCTCACATGTATTTTGGACCCTACAAGCTTTGATCTATGACCAATCGTGCATTAGTTCAAGGCGATTGTTATGAAAATTGAACTAGGTCGGTCATATTTTTGTACAGGTATTTCTTATAGGGCATGTAAATTCAATAATGTTAGTTTACATTTTGGTTGACATTCTCCCACATGGTACAATTTGGACAGTGATATGAAATGTTGTAAAAATCAAATGAGATGATTGTGTCATGTGAAAGGAATGTCAACTAGGATGTCAAGTAGAATACACATGTATCATGCTTGATGTAAATTTAGCCCTGACAAGCATTACTTGGGTAAAACGAAGCTTTAAATAATGATTTTTTTTAGAATGTGTAATTAAAAAGTAAGTGAAAAGTTTTGAATTTATATAAAGAATATTTTATTGTATGAACGTAGTTGAAAATGAATATATAGAAAAAGAGTTTTTCTTGTTGGTCAATCATGTGCTTAAAGTATCATAATTCTTTTGACATTTTGCTACCGACACTGACTCTTCTCCATGTGAAATGTAATGAAGTTTTCAATTTGAGTAGTCTTTGTACTCCCACTTAGAAAGTGACTCTTTTCTACCTTTTAGCACTTTAGGACACTGTATATCTGTCTAAATAACTTGAAAAAGCCGACGTCTAAATGTATAAATTATCTACAAATGATCAATAACTATACTTCAATAATTATTCATTTATCCACCATTTATTTGTCTATTTATAAATTAAATCATTAATAAATTCGGAAGCTAAGCAAGACTAAACATACTACTAGAGCATGTTTGTGCTTAGGATTTTAACTTATAAGTAAATTTCAAAATAAAGTACATTTTCATTAAATAAGTTGAAAATAAAATAAATGTCTTAGGAAAAATAAGTTTCTTCATTTGTCTGAAAACAAAAGGTGACCTAAATTTTAAAACGGTATGCTCACAGTTTATTAATTTACATTTGCAAAATAATAAAGTTCTTCTTTGCAAAGAGATACATCGATAAACTTATGTCCCTTGTATCTTAATAAAAATGTTACAATAGTCAAGATATAAAAAATAGCAATTTAATTACAGTAAAACGAGTCACACCATTGAGAAGGTCATAACGTATCACTGAAAAGATTGTGTTGATTCATTTATAATTGAGTGGTACTTGACATGGGTCCTCAAATCAAGATCCCTCCAATAATTTAAATCTCCAAGTGTCCAATAATTTAACTTTAATACCTAAAGGAGTTTTGGAGCTTCTATGAATCAGAATCCAGTCCAGAACAGAAGTACTTTTCAGACAACTTGACGACGCTCAAGGTCGATGGGTTATGACGGTTGAATGCATTCTGATCGTCAAGTCAAAACAAGTTTGATGTTATAATAAAAAGAATTAGATGAATTTCATAGTTTGAACTTGGCCGAGGAACGTAAGACTCATGTTGAATGTACCTTTTCTTGTGTCGCGCGTATGCCATGTGAAATACCGTATAATACACTGCATTTTGCTTAGATTACCAAGCAATTCACAAGAAAACAAAAAGTATAACAAATATCTTGAATGGGACATGATAATTTCAGTTTTAAGGATACAAAAGCCCTTCCCTTTATTCATTGATTAAATGCAAATGCAGCAACCCAACCCATCTCATCTTAAGAACACAGTTATGTAAAGTGATCTTCTACACCATATTGTGTGACTTCTCAGTATAAGCATACTTTCAGTAACAAGAACCAGGAAGGATGCACTTGTACAGAATTACGATCCATGACAGCAGAGGATATGCAACTCCTATACCTCGTCTTTTTCAGAAGCCATCACCAATTGAAATCCACATTTCCTGATAACTGGTTCTGCCAGGACTAACACAAGTGTACCTTCATCTCCATAGCAACGCGAAACGAAACATTAGTCATTGATATAACATTTGCATCTACAGGTCAAGCCCTCTTTCAAACATCATCAATCTTATTCTTTCTACATCCGTAGAACGGCCTGCATTACGATAAATCCTGATTAAAAGCTCAAAGTTGTGCTCGTTATCCGGTTCCAACTCGAATAGACTTGTGGCAGCAGTCTCTCCAATATCCACATTATTGTGAAGGTAGCAACCATAGAGCAAAGCTCCCCAAACAGTAGGACCAGCTTCGAACTCCATTTTGTTCACTATAATGTCAAAAGCTTCATCAAGCAATCCTGCCCTTCCATAAAGATTAACCATACAAGCATAGTGTTCCATAATTGGACTAATTCCATACCTCTCCCTCATCATTGAAAACAATCTCTCGCCATCCTTCACCATGCCCAAATGAGCACAAGCTGACAGCAATGAGACAAATGTAATGGTGTTAGGCAAAGAACGAGATTTCAACATCTGTTGGAAGTATTCTAGGGCAATAGGTTCCTTAGAATGTGCTGAAATTATTGAATTCCATGACACGGTGTCCCTTTGTGGCATGCACAGAAACAACCGTCTTACAAGCTCCAGTTTATTATGCTTCGAGTAGAAAACGATCAATGAGTTAGAAACAGATATATTCCACTCAATTCCTCGACGCAAAGCTAATCCATGAATTTGGATTCCAATTTTATAGGGTAACATGCTGGTAAGAAATGCTGATATGGTAATTGAATCAGGTTCACATCCCTCCTGCGTCATCCCACGTAGTAAATCCAAAGCCTCAACCGTAAGATTATGCCTTATGTACCCAATAATCATAGAATTCCATGAAACCAGGTCCTTGTCCACAATTGTATCGAAAGCTTTTCGAGCCTTGCTAATGTCTCCACACTTGGCATACATATCTAGTAGTGCATTTTGCACAAACTTATTGTTCCCACATCCAGAGCGAATCACATGACGATGAACTTCCTCCCCAGCTTGAATCATTCCAACACCTCCACAAGCCTTCAGAGCCCGTGGAAACGTGTACGCATCAGGCTCCACCCCCTCTTCCACCATCTGAAAATACAATGCCAATGCATCTTCGTGAAAGCCCACCTCAGCATAACCCGATATAAGTGAATTCCACGGAAAAGTCGAGTCATTTCTCTTAGGCATTTGATCGAACACCTTGTGGGCCTTCTCAACGTCCCCATTACAGGAGTACAACCTAAGAAGCTTGGATGAAATTCCGACATTTTTACGCAAAAGTCTTTCTGGAATGAGTTCATGAATCTTACTGCCATGATCGGTGGTTTTTAAATGAAAGCAGGTTTCCAAAAGGGAAGCAAAGATATGGGGATCATTGATTTCGACGCCATTTTTGACAGAGGCTTCTAATTTGTTAATGACGATTTCAAGGGCTTCAAGTTTTGTGTGTGACTGGATATTTAGGGAGGTTAGGAGTGGCGTTGGGGATGATTTGGGAAATTGGGGTTTTGGTTTTGGTTTTGGTTTTGGGTTTGGGTTTTGTTTGTGTTTTTTGTTTTGTTTTCTTGCGGTGTTCTTGTTTAAAGAAGAGTGGACGGTGCATGAAGAGAGTGTATAGATGCATGTCATGTTTTGGGTATCTGAGTAGAAATCCAAATCTCCCTCTCCCTCTCCCTCTCCCTCTCCCTCTGCGTTTGTGTATATATCTGTAAAGAGACTAATTGCCTAACCAATTAACCCCTCTTTTCTCGTTTTATATGTAGAATGACATTTTTTTATCAATATTCCACAGAGAGAGAGAGATTTCCTGAATCTAAAAGTGTATGTAGTTCTTTCAATAACTAACAAGTAGAGGAGAAAATAAATTGAAGAAAATAAAAATTCTAGTTGTAAGATATGTAATAAACCCTAAATTGAATTAAGAGCTTATTCAAAGAGAAACATATCAAATAATTGGAGTTTCTTATTGATGAATGATCTGTTCTGCAAGGATTATAATTGATAATTGTAGATTGTCATTCTCTGATAAAGAGGCTAAATAAAATCAATTCGAATTCGAGATCATTATTTGAAATCTTAGTGAAAGAGGTTGCTATTCGTGAAGAAAAAAATTTAAATGGAGGTTTCTTCAAACAAGAGGCTATCATCAAATTATATACCGAAGATGTTTTCCACCCCTTCTCGAAAAACATTGGAATATTTCTTTACAAAATTGTGCTCAATTTCATATATAGCAATTCAGTCAAGGTCTCTTCTTTTGTCTGGGGATGATTCCACGTAAATTGAAATTTTTGAATGTATCCAAAGATTTTAACCCATATTTGGTATGAATTAAAATTATTTTTTTAAGGGGGTGTTTGATACACATTTTTTAGAAAATAATGCATTTTATGATGTGATGTGATGAAAAATATGTAATTAAAAAATAAAAATAAAAAAACTTAGATTTGTTGGAATATTATTTTATTTAAGAATACTTGGTTGTAAATGAATTTTGAGAAGAATATGGATCATACATGAGTAAATTTTGATTGGTGAAATGTGTTTCTAAAAAATTATGAATCCTATAAAACATTTATTTAAAATTAATTATTGACTTCCACTTTAATAAAAATCTAAATTTTAATCCAAAAACTTAATTTAGTTTGGTAAGGCAATGTATAATTGATAAACAAGGATTCGGTTTATTTAAGGGTACAGAATGTACTATCAAATATTCTATGTATGGTTTCACAAGATCTGACTTAAATAGCAGATTCTAGCCAACAAGAGGATCTTCAAAATTGTCCATCTTCCTCCTAACATCCAGCAACCCATTCCCAGCAGCTACTGCCTTTGTTGCGCTTCCCTTCACTCTTACCCCCACCCACTGTCGTGCAAGTTTGCACTCTCCCTGTTGTTACTTGTTAGTTCAATTCGATCCCCCACCCTTGCTCGACAGTTCAGGAATCTCACATGAAAAACTCCAAAGCCTCCCAACTGAGGGAATAAGGTGCATGATGCACAACCAATCGGTAGTGGACTAGTAAACATTTTGAGCATCGACTCCTCCCGGTCACCAAACAGATTTACTTGGAAGTAGCAATTCGAATTCAGTGAGCAGATAATAGATTAGTATTTCCAGTATGATAGCAGATATAAGCTCCTGGTAAATCAAGATATTCACAACTGTTTCTGCTGGAAATAAATACCGGTAAAGACCATAAACATAACCATAACCAAAATAAGGCAGCATTACAATAATCAAGCCCATTTGACAAAGAATACAATTGTAAATCATAGATAACAGTATTCTGCTTATCGAAGCAAAAGTCTTTGACCTCCAAACCTGTAGTAAAACAACTCTGATGGCATCGTTGCTACAAACCTTGAGCCCATTATTTGGAGATTCAAAATGCAAATTCCAAACCCCCAACCAGGACAGAATAAAGAAAAAGGTTTTAAAACTTATGAAGATAGAATATGGCAGAGGCAAATCTAAGAATCGGCAATTGTAACCTCAACCTCTACACCGGGTTCAATTGTGATTGAAGTGATTTGCTTAACCACATCGGGGGAGCTGAAGAGATCAATCACACGCTTGTGAACACGAAGCTCAAACCTATCCCACGTATTGGTTCCTGCAGATCAAATAATGAAATACTTCAAGCCATGATATATCAATGTCAATTACATCAAGTAGACTGTGTCTCATGCTCTCAATCAAAAGGTGACTCACATGCAAGGAATAATTGTGTAAAATATTATGCACAAGGAATTCACTAGTCAGGTGATAACAATAGACAATTATATAATGACAACTTCTAAACATAGGTCATCCCAATTATAGACACAAAACAGTTTCAGCGACGACACAGACAGCTTTATTTGCATGTTCTGAGTATTTTTTTAGCTAATGCACTAAGATAGAAAGTTTGGCACTAACTAAATCATTTTTTACTAATTAAGCCAGAAATAATACCTTCACCACAAGGGGATTTCCGTGTGGTGATATGAAGAACCTTGGTGGGCATCCTAACTGGTCCCTTGACCCTGAGCATCTTGTCCTTTGCCCCGCGAACCAAATCCGCACACACTGTTGAAAACATCAGATCATGAAAAAAAAATCCAGACGAAACTCTATTTAATTGAAATAGTAAAAAAACAATGACCTGATGGAATGGAAAATGGAGAAAACCCAGCTTTCTATAGCTATTGACTAACTACATACACGCACCTTGAGCATAATGTGACTTATTAACAGTATTTCTCACCTATCACCATATAATCCATCATTTTATAAATGAGCATTGCATGATTCCATTTTCTTCCAACAAACTTTATGCAAAGTCATTGGAATCCCCAAACTTGTTACTTCCAAATTATCCACTTAAGTTTCTTTTCATTCCAGTTAGGTCACTCTGCCCACCTCAATGATCTTTGATTCGAGCAAAAAACAGTGATGCAGACTAGAAAACCATTAGTGCATTGTTCTTATGTCCAACTGGACAAAACCGTGCATCATTGGAAAAATTGTGCCTTTGCAAAGCACTTTGGACGTTGTAAAATAAATAAGGTTTTGCTATGTGTACACCGGGGTGTCAACCCTGATGGAAAGCCCCCTCACAATAGGGTGGGCCGCAATTTTTTTATTGGTCGTGGGCCCCTATTGCAAGGGGGTGTACACCGGGTGTCAGTTGGCAAATAGTAAAACCCAAATAAATAAGAGTCCTACTATGATTTAATCATCACTTCAGTTCCAATCTCAGTCTAATTGGAGATATAAAATTTGCTTCATTCTCATTCATTCAAGAACCAGCAATTGAAACCTCAATATTTAAATGAAATAATATAATGTCAAAGGTTCAAAGCCAAATTTGAACAAAGAAAATATAGCACTGTTCAGAAAAAATACACGTGATTAGGGAAAATAATGAAATAGTAATATGAACTTTTCCCTTAATAATAGGATTAATTGAGCAGAATTGTACTATAAGTACACTAGATATCAGTTAATTAATAGGCATAAAAAATTGTTACTCAATATAGTAGTGCATCCAAACAAAACGACAAACGCAATTAATCATGTTGAAACAAAACCCAATTCAATCTATTTCATCCATAATATAAACAAAAGAATACCTTTTTCGAGATTCTTCACGTTTTTGGAAGAGAGAGTGATACGTATCTTGTGAATTTGCTCCTGTGGATCCTCCAGCCCTGGTTTTGTTGGCTTCATCGCTGCGTACGCCATCCTCTTCCTTTTCTTTTTTCTCAAATCACAGAAACCTTGAGCAAGAAAAGAGAGTCCTATGACTAGTCACGTGTAAATTCAAGAAATTGTTCAATTCTCTGGGCGTGTTGTTACGGCCAGAAGAGCGGGTGAGAAAATTACCAGCAGAGGCGGGGAAGTAGAGCGAGGATACGGAGCTGCAGCGAAGGTTTGCTCTTCGAGTTATGTCTAGGGTTAGGTTTACCTTTTCCTTTATTTTATTTTATTTTATTTTTTATTTTTTATTTTTTTGTCCTCCTCCTCCTTGTCCTCGTCCCTCGGCATATACTCACATTAAAATATTCATTATTATTCTTTTACTTATTTTCAACCACACATTCTTTAATAAATAATAGTTTTCATCACATCGATAACGTTTCCTTCTTTTTTATCCCACATTTTTCATCATTCTAATATTCCAAAATAATGTGGTTCAAACACACCCATAATCAATGCTTGTACTTCATTTCTCAAAAATACAATATATTTTTTTCAACTGCTCGTTATTCAATAAAATAATATGAGGAAATTAGGTGTGTTACTCTTAAAAATGAACAAATTAGATTAATAGACTTGAAACAAATTAAAACCTTTAATAATCGTATTTTATACATGCCAAAATCGTCCCAAACCCCCTCATCCGAAAAGAAAAAAAAGCCCCAATATCAACTGATTACAAAGAGAAACCTCCAAATTGTCCGAAGTCCACGATTTCGTAATTCTTGGTAAGTGGGGTGAAGGTTTGGAGACTTGTGAGGTGGTTGATGGTGGCTGGTTGACAGCTAGTGCATAAGGTAGTTGAGAATTGGTGGAGGAGCCGATGGCGTGGACTGGATGGTGGAAGAGAGGTGGCAAAGGGACGAAATATTGGTGGCCACCGTGACTAGCAAGAGAAGCAAATTTTGACATTGTGAAACACTATTCAAGATTTTTGCTAATGAAATGCACAGTGATGGGGTGGAAAAGGAAGGTGGTGAAAAGGAGGTGACCCGAAAATTAGGCTAGGTGGATTTCAAGATTATGAGGGGTGCATTTATAAAGGTGTTTCGGGTGGAAAAAAAGGTACTAGTGGAATCAATGGAGATGGGATTTTTGTGATGAAAGTGATGAGAAAGGACACTATAATCAAGGACAAATATGTGGATTATATGCGAGCTAAGAGGGATATTCTCTCAAAAGTGGAGTATACGTTCATTGTTCAGCTGGGATACTCCTTTTAGGTAAGTTTTTCTCAATTCATTATCTGGATTTGTGAATTGCTGATTGATTTATATTGTAGCTATGAACTAGAATTGTATTTTATTTGAATATAGAAAATGACAGATAAGTTGATTTTTATTGTGGGGTTGGTTTCATATAAAGAACTAATGTGAGTTCAGAATGTTATGGTGTGTTCGATTGGGAGTATGTAATTTACACGAAAAGAAAATAAATTTTAGACAATTCAATTGCCTATAACTTATTTGTATGGAAAAATTATTAATTAAATGTGTTTGATTGATTTAGTTTTAAGTCTATAAAATATTATATTTGTTCATTTTTTATTAGTGTGTAGATGAGATAGAGAAAGCGATGTGAATTACCTTGAAAATAAAATCAGCCCCTCCCTAAAAAAATGTTGTTCTTATTTTTGAAGAAAATATTATCACAAGCAAAAATTGAAAAAAAAGATTTATAGAAAAAATTGTCAACCAAACACTCCAGAACTATAAATTTATGTGGAAAATAAAGCTAATCAAACTGTTTAAGGCCATTGTATCAATTCACAAAGGATTTCTCTTCATAAAGAAACTGAAAAGATTATCAAAATGTGTTGACTTTGGTGGCATACAATTATCAATAATGTATGTTTGCATCTATAGTAACATGATAGTGTGAATTGGGGCAATTATTTTAATGAGGAGTTGCTTTGATCCGTAAATTGAGATTTAAGTGGCTAATTTTGGATTCAAATTAGATTCTTTTATTCTTCTTTTCTGATCAAACTGAAGTTGCTTATTTAATTGTGTACTGTATCTTGTGTTTTGTGTTAAATATTGAAGAGCTGACTATGAGACTTCTATGTAACTCGGTTGATTTATTGACTTGGATACTTTTTTGTCGCTTGAAGATAGTTGTAATTAAATCGGAATAGACGAACAACAGTTTCAATTGAAATAAATTCTTTAGTTTCTAAAAGTTTTGAGATTCAGTGATTATCTGTAAAATAATATCAAATGTATAATGAGGAGGTTCGTGGCTAACTAGACTTTGGAGCTTGTATTGTGTATCATTTTCTTAGTTTTGTCACTTTTTTAAGTGTTTGTCACTATTTTCTATTTCCTGTCACTTATTTGAAATTTCTCTCACTTTTTCGAGTGACAAAAATCACTTTTTTATTTTTTAATATAAAAGTAACACTTAACTTAAAAATGTAACATTGCATCACTTAATTTTAAAAACATTTTTACTTCTTCCTTTTTTCCTCCATCACTTTCTTGAAATTTTTGTCACTTTTTTGGTGACAAACATTACTTTTTGATATAAAAAAAAAAGTGACATCAAAATGACACTTAATTTACACAGTATATTTTACTTCTAAAATATTTTTCATATGATTTTTCAAAAACAAAATCACTAATTTTAAAGGTATTTTTGTAAGTTGTCCAAATAATATTATATGTAAACTGAAATTTTTTTATTTTTTAATCACACGTTCTTCAAAATATTACTATTCGAAAATATATTTTTTCCCGAAATACATTTTTGATGGAGTTTGGGTTCCATTAAAAATAAAAATTAAGGAAAATGTATTTTGGAATGATAATTTTTAAAATGTAGCAACTATTTGGGCTCCATTTTTCACATGTAGCCCATATTTGATAGCCATTATTTGGTCAAAATAATATTTTGAATAGTAATTTTCAGGAGAATATGTGGTTAAAAAATAAGAAAAAAATTTAGATTTATGTGTAGAATATTTTTTGTGTGAATGTGTGGTTAAAAATTGATACGTATAAAAAAAAAGTTTCAAATAATGGTTGTCAAACATGAGAGCAATATTATTTTTATTGAAAAATGTGTAAAAAGAAAATAGAGAACAATGGAATTTGAGGAAATTACACATAAGGCTGGACAAAAATCAATCTGAACCAGTCAAACCAATCGATCTATCTCAAACCAACCAATTTAGGTTGGTTTTTAGTTCAACTGGCTTGCGTTTGGATTAGGATATCAAATTTTAGGTCGAATTTGATCAAGTTCCAAGTTATCCATTAAAACCCAACACAACACAACTCAACCAAATAAATAGTACTTTAAAACCAAAAACCTAAAACCTAGTATCAAAATTTTCTTCCACCTCTCATTGCTCCTTGTGCCTCTGCCTCTCAACTCAATTTTATGACATGATTTTTGGCTAAGCAGTTGAATTGAAAGAGAATATTCTCAATTATAAGGTAGTGTTTGTTGAATTTATCATGTATTTAAATTGATTTAACATGTATTTAATTTGATTTTGATATAATATATTTAACAAGTTTTACAATATTTTTTACTTTTATATTGTTCTATCAGAGTGGAACTTAATCCCACTGACTATTGATCCAACCTCAGTCGAGCTTAGGCCTTTCAAATCACCCTTTTTAACGCAACCAAAATTGGTCCAAATTGAAATGATTTCAATTTTTTTATAAATTATTTACATTCAACCAAAAATATCTCAACCATTCGACCTATAAAAAATTGTCCAGCAAAAGAATTACTAGATTCAATTGAATTGGACTCAAGTCAAAATCGATCGACCCAACAAGTTCGGTTGGTTTGGGATGAGTTTCAAATGTGAACGAGTTGGTTTCGATTTGAATTATTATGTCAAACCGAACATGTTGGGTTAAACTCAAAATCAATCTAATCCAATCGATGCTCAGCTCTTTACACCCTTTACCTAGTATTTAATATAATTGTAGGAATTACTTTCTCATTATTATTATTATTCAAGATATACTATTAAAAATATAGTAAAATAAAAAAACACGTAAATCACCTCACTCATACTTTATAATCAATTGTGAGCTATATATGTGCCATCAAACACACTACTCACCAAAAATTTATAAATCATAATAGATGGCACATGAACATATGTTTATGCAAATTACGCGTATCAGATGGATTATTGAGTCGTGGGTTAGAAAATTATTGAGTCGTAAAATAGAATATTACTTGCTTCTGCAACGAGGGAACATTCATACTGGATGGATTCAGGGAACAAAAAAGAGTGATGGTTGTTTTTTCCCGAAAATAACATGTTACGGTTTGGCCAATGAAGTTTTTTTGAATTCTGAGATGCTTTATAAACAACAATAAATGATCAGCTTAATACTAGTGTAATTAAAATTAATTTCAGTTACAAAGAAATATGAAGTTTAAATCGGGTATATAGTATTTCCCAAAATATTAACAATATCACAAACTAATACTTGGATTATAAAAATCACAAAGTAAATCTTGAATATTTATTTCGTAACTATGGAGATACGAAAAATTCGGTTTTGAATAAAATGGTGCCAAAACATGAGCACAGACTTAAAAATGAACTGGGCTTGGGCCATAATACAGTAAACAGAAATGACATGAGCACTAAACTGGTCGTGTACATTTTTGTGTTTTTTTCATTTTGGGTATGGGGGGTTATGGAGGGAGGGAGGTAGTAATCATTTGTTGTACTATACATTTTGGAACAAAGTGATACTAGTATTCTCAAATAAATTGACAAGATTTGGAATAATTGGTTAAAAAAAGGAAGTCCTCATCAATTAGAGTCAACTAAGTTTCTCTCGAACATGATTGTGACTCAAAGAAACTCTTTTCAAAAGAAAATTCGTTTTGTATCATAGCTTTTTCCCATCATGGTCTAGAAACATGATTGAATTTTTTAACTTTCATTTCGATTTTGTGACTAAACCATTAACCAAGTAAATTAGATTTAGATTAAATCTAAAATATTGCTGGTTTCACTTTGGGAATTATTCAACAGCAAAAGAAAAATATACATGTGATATGTGAGCCGTGAGGCATAATTTATCCTATCAATTACGTACATCCGTACATGCTTCACTTAAAACAATGCCATTGTTTAATGTTTTAATCTAACTTTGTGCGTTTAAGTTACGTGCATCTCTATGAAGTCGCATTCTATGGTAATACAAATTGTATAAATAGCAGGGGTAATGCCAGGCCCAATCAATGAGAAAACACTAGATCAAGAAACAGAAAGCGTTAATCTTTAGGTTTGTGTACAGCTCAACTATACACACAAATACTTCTAAATCCTAAATGATGATCGATTTTTAAAATGCCCTGAAACCAAACACACTGCCCATTCAAACTGCCGAAACATGCAAAAACTACGACACAGTTGAAAATGCACTTCAGAATGCCAAATTAAAGCCTACTGTAAAAGTAGATCAAGTTCTTGCTTCATAAGAATGCATGATACACCCAGCACCTCTGAGTAACCTGCAAAAAAAAAAAAAGTTTAGAAGCAATCGAGTATTTCATAAATTGGTCTAACTCAATGTAAAGAAATAAGTGCATGTTTGGTATGGAATACTAAATAAGACTGGGCACTATTGTGTATCATATTTTTCTTAATACTGTTGAGAGCAATGCAACTCTCCCAGCCAAACATGCCAAAAGGGTGGTGAAGATAGGCAAAACTGAATTTCACACTACAAGACAGGAATAACCAATAACAGATTCCTCGTAAATCTCAAATATTTCCAATTCAAGTTATCCTAATAGGTTAGAAAAATATCAAAAATCCTGCTACAGGATCTTCCAATATTAATCTATAGATGAAACAGTAGGGTCCAAGAGTCCATTTGAATCAAAGAAAATATGATTTGCACTGTATAACCACTTTTCCCATAGAATCTATGTTAGTAGGTTAAGGCGAGAGAAGGCCTAGAAAATGGAGCACATACATATCAAAAAGTCAATGCCTTCGAGAAGACATTTTGAACGTCTGAATCATAGACCAACATTTAGCAGCAAGCAAAAATTCCATCATCTATAATGTTATGAAGCAACTATGTAGTACAATAGACATTACAGAAGCTTGAGTTGCACTATTGCAATAAACGTCAACCGTCCTTTGTAACCAAATATTAAACATGTTAGTAACAAAATGTTGCAGCTTGCTGCTACAATTTAAATGGGTAAAAGGAAAAAAATGAGAAGGGGTTCCAGATGGTCAATTTCACTTTTTGGAGGTAAATATCCAATTTGGACAGGAGATAAAATCGCAACACTTGATTCAAAATGATTATTTGCTACATGATTATTCGCTACAAGAGATGATTATTTTTTCCTTATCTATACCAATATGTTGTTCCCTTAACGTCCAAATGCAACATACACTTGTACTGGTCTTAAGGAGAACGTTATTCTTGCTTCACATAACATGGTCACGTGATTAAGAAAAGGATTATGCAACATATACATTGTGGATCCACAAGTTCTGCCCGTAGCTTTATAAAACAAAATTTTAAAGTAAAATTAAGAGTTTTGAATAATGAAATGCCAGATAACAAAAATTTGAGATTGTCCAGCCAAGATACCAGTTAGAGGCTGCATGACTGAAAATCTGCTTAATAGGTATTTGAAATAAATGAAGGGTAGAGGAAAATACTATGTGTTTGAACGTTCTCAAGGAGAGAGAGAAAAAAGAAGAAGTGTGAGTTCCTCCACCACCACAATAGTGCTCCTTCCACAAGTTAGAATAGTACAGGGAAGGGAATATGAAGAAACTAGAAAAAATATAATGCTAATATTTCTCTCCTTTTCTGTACGGGTACTAGCAATTGTAGGGCTTCCTATCTGCTAAGGGGAAAAGAAAATGACCTTTCTTTTTCTTCATTCTTCTCTTCTTATGTCCATGTACGTTCACAAAGAAGAAGAGGAATTTCTCGCTTCCACTTCTCCTATTTATAGATAAACCTCGAAACTTTGGCTGACCGTTGCTCACAACCTCTCTCCACCAGTAACAATACTTGGAGCCAACAGAAAATTGGCAAAATATAGGAAGCTTTGATGTACATATACCTCAGTAAATTTGGTAAAGCCTTTTACCCTTTGCGGTTATGATGCACTTGCAAATTCGTCCATTACAGACTTGCTATTTATACAATGCACGGAGGTCTGTCCTCGCACTTGCAAGTGCAAGTGCAACAAGAATTTCTTATTTTGTTTCAAATTAGTCAAGTACCAAAAGCATCATTTTTGTTCCATGATTATCCAACTTAAAACTCGATTAGTCAATTTCCAAAGGTAAAATTGCATCCAATTCTCATGTATTATATATTATCCACAATTATCACATTATTGTAACCAGTAATTTCTTCTATAGATCCCATACTTCTATAGATCCCAATTAATAATAACTCATAATCCATAATACCTCTATAGTTATCACCTAACATCTACACACAATTCACCATATCTCATTCACGTTAATACAAGCACTCTATTGCGAGAAAATAATAAATTAACCCTGAAACAGGAAAAGCTAATAACAAATCCATTGTCAATAGAATAAATGATAACTAAAACGGGCGCCAAAAATTAAATTAAAGAAACCACAAAGGTAGCAAATACAGTAAAATTCAAAATGCACAAGCTCACCAATTCACTTGGCGACCATGCGAGCAATGAAGTCCTCATACCGGATCTTGCCATCGGATCCAACATCTACCTCGCGGATCCACTCATCGAACTCCGCGGGCTCCAGTTTCTCTCCAATACTAGTCAAAATATGTCTGAGATCCGCAACGACGACGTAGCCGGTCCCATCCTTGTCCAGCACCTTGAACGCGTCACGGAGCTGGCGGTCAAAAGGCTCCGGCTTCAAGTGCTTGGACATGAGGTCAAGGAATCGCGGGAAATCGAACGGGGAATTGAGTTTTTCTTCGGAAATTATGGATTTGAGTTGAGCCTGTGTCGGGTTCCCGCCGAGTGAACGCATTAGGATCCCGAGCTCCGTCGGGGCAATCTTTCCATCGCCGTCGGTGTCGAAAAGCGTGAAGGCCTCTTTCATTGATGACACCTGATCGTCGCTCAGATCTTTCCCCATATTCGACCCTTTTTTCTGCTGTTTCTCTCTCAGCCTTTCTGGCTTTGAATGCGTAATCTCTGAAATGTTTCGGTCTGAGACTGTAATTTTGTTTAAATTAAAGGGGTCTGAAATAATAAATTAAAACTGGAGGGCTTTTTCAAGAAACACTACTTTATAAGATATAAGGCCTGTAGAAATTGAGCCCATTAAACTGAATAAGGCCCGAATGGAAGTGGGCTGCAAACCGTGCAAGTACCAAAATAGGGCCCATTTGGTATAACTTTTGAAAAATCAAAAGGAGTTTTTGAGATTTGAAAGTTACTTGTGGATCTTTTGACTAATTTTATGTAAGTGTTTCTGATAGTTGGAAAATTTTTAGAGGAAATTATTCCAATGTCACTTCCTATAATAAAAACTTCTAAAATAGAAAATTGTTATCAAAATTAGTTTTCAAATAAAAATTAAGATAACTTCCTTCAGAAGCTCTTCTACAGAAAGCAAAAGCAAAAATCATATCAAATAGACCCTAAATATCTCATTCGTATTTAAGAAAGTAAACCACTTTCCTTTGATAAAGCAACAAGTAAGAAATTTAAGCAAATGCATTTCATGTCCTTCAATGACTGACAAACTTCCATACAATCAGTAAGGTGAAATTTCCTCGAGAAGGTTACATTAGATAAGACTTTTCACCCAAGATTATTAGTAAAAAAACCATTAGCGACAAATATATTAGAGCATGCTAGATTAAAATACATAGCATGTCTGGAATATCATGAAGTTAAATCCACGAATACATGTCTAGTATACAATATTAGACATGATTTGACAGTATACTTAACAAGATCTCAACTCATTTTTCTTCTTAGTAGTGTCTCGTGTTATCCAATCTATCTTAGAGAATATAAGAAACTGGATTCAATTTAACAATCGTGTGCATAGTAGGGCACCTAATCCCGCTCATATAACTGTCCATCACAGGCTGGTAGTCTACAACGGTAAATATAGATAATGGCTAACCAATGGTCCGTGCATGCTTGATATGCAATGTAGGGCACAACTCAACAATATAATGAACGAGATCATTTTATGATTCCTCAATGGTATTCAATGCTATCCAATCCTCCCTATCAAACATTGCAACTATTGTATGGATATAACCTACCTCTAAGTTTTGTCTATTCTAAAGCAGTCACTTCTTGTATACTCTGTATTTTATTTAAGACGGAGGGACTTGTTTGGCCCCTAAGATGAACTTGTTAATCTCGTCCCAGCTGGAGACCGTGTAAAGAACCCCTGAGGACCATTTACCATTTAAACAACCACTTTCGTCAAGTTCTCTTTGTTTATTAACTAAGCCAGAGAACAAGGGAACAAAAGAAATACCAAATCGACTCCCCAATTTCATAAGGCTGCCACTCAAGTTAAACACGATCCCAAAATCTGCTTCGAGCAAGGAAAGCAAATCACCAACTGAACCTCCAATGTAAACCGTCAAAAGCTTGCTATCATTTTTGCTGCCCTTGCAGATGTCATTAAAGACTCGAAGCTTGTCCACTGGAGACTCCATATTCTGGATCATATTGCCGGTGGATATAGACTCTTCATAAACTAAGCAGTTTGAATGTACATTTGGTACACACAGGTCCCCTGCTTAATGGAGAGGAAATAAGAATGAATATCAAAAATTAAAGCGTAGTCATTATAGTTTTACAAAAAGATAGCAACCAATTGTCATGATAAACACAGACCTGACAACGAATTGCTTATCTAAAATCATATAACGAAAAATAAATAAAAATTGTTTACACAAGCACACCTGATGAAAATGTGGACTTAATGAGATCATCACACCAACAGTATGATAACACGTGAAAATCTGTCGCGCAAGTTTCACTTTTCATAAGATCCTTGAAGAACTGTTTACAACCATCTTGAAAAGTGAGGTGCTCCCCAGCCCTCTTTATGTCTGATAGACTCAATCCTCTCAATAAATTAGAATCAATCACTCTTGAATTTGCCCTCTTCTCAAAGTTTGATATCTGCTCCAGTGCTTTGCATAGACCTTCATAATCAAGTCCCTCGACTGCCATTATATCATCAAGAAAAGTCAGAATTCTTGATCTAGTAATATATGCTGATCTTGCTTTCCAATTAGATAAATTTATTGATACCTGCTTCATTGGGCATGATGGCTTCTATGCATTGTTCATACTCTTCTATGTACTGGCTGAAAAGATTACTCCACGTCGTTCGGATATCAGCAGATGGCGTCTGAGAAGGTTCTGTTTCACTGCCACTATGATCAGCCTTACCTGCTGCTACAATTGCAATCTCTGCTAGAAGTGCAGAGGAATCAATGGCTGTGCATGTCAAGTCAAAGCCACAAAATATAATGAGATTCTCTTCAGCATTGTTGTGGAGTTGAGAAACGGGGACTATGGTATGGCTAACAACCGATTGAGTCAATATGAATTCTAACTCGAGTTTCATAGCTTGATGATAGAGCCTTTCTACAACTTCTAGCTCTTCACCCGTCAGAGAAACGCTTAATTTATCTAGCATGACTTCAATTCTCCCAGCTGATGCCTAAATTTAGAGCGGTCAAAATAGCTAGTCAGACAAGTTTCTGAAAAATAATGTACCCTTCAAGATGAGAAGTGCCCGGGTTCATCCCAAAAACTCCCCAATTCTATCAATATATAAAATGATCATCACTCATAACATTGGACGGACCTCAAATTTTTCAGATGAGAGGCTGTTAAGCCACTTCTTGTAAATATGTTTATTTTCCTCAGGGTGCATAAGAGCCAGGATCTCCTTACTTATGAAGTTGTAGAGCCTCATGCAGGGTGCAATGGCACTCAGTGTATACGCCGCGAGTTTTGTTTTCTCAAAAGGAGTAACTATTTTACCAGGGAATTTCTCTCCTCCCACTTTCCCTGCTGCTGTTTCAAGCAAGAATTCTGTGTATTTGACAGTTGCAGTTTGGCACACGCTCTCTTTTGGGGGCTCAAAGCCCCATTCCTGCGGCACCAAAACAGTTAATTGAATCTAATTTCTGTACACGTACGCAATGAAGCTGTAAAGCTATCCTATTATGAAATTACAGGATCGCAAGACAATTATTAGAATAATGAGAAATATAAATGTAAAAGCCAACGCCAAAACTTTTATTCCTTCCCTCTCCCTCTCCCTTTCCCTTTCCCTTTCCTCCATGCATTTCAATTTAACACGTGCAAATGAATTCATTAATCAATCTAGGATAAGTCGGAAATTCTGGCAATCAGATTACACTCTCGATTCTATTTCTTATTTTTGCCACCAGGACGATAAGTCAGATCCATGAAATGCTATGAAGCTAATTCATTCCCAAATTTTCTTTCTCCAAATAGGAAAACACAACCAATGAATCTAAATCCCACAAGGGAAATTAAGATAATAAAAGAGACAATTTTTTTCTATTTTTACTTTTCACAGGTGTAGAGCACCAATATATTTCTGAAAAAATAACCAAAAGTAGATAAATGAAATATAAAGAAAGAAAAACTGATAATAAAGGATTACATGGATAACAGTATCATGGTTTCTAAGTCTCTTCAAGACGCGTTTTCTTAACTTGATAATGGCTTCCTTGTCCTCATCATCATCTGCATATTCCTCAGCTAGTTCATACCTGACATAACATTATACCTCAGCCTATTGAACATCTGAATATCACTTTGATCATAACCAAAAAAAAATAGATAACCTTCATTCCTAGAGGTATTATTGTTTTGTCTGATCGCCCATTCCAAAAGATTGGAATTTGTTATGAGCTAATTAGTTCAACAGTTTCTATTTAGATACTTTCATCATTGCCTCTAATTATATTATCATAATGAAATTTCATTACCAAAATTACTGATTTGACCAAGAAAATCAGGCAAGAAAGGTACAAACAATTATCTTACATCAACTAAATACATATATGCATATATTGTATGTATATCTACAGAGAAGGGGGAGGGGGGGGGAGGGGGCTTACGCCTGAGCAAAAGCTTGAAGAAAATAGACATCTTGAGAGATGCAATGAAGAAAAGTCTGAGAATCCAATGTGCCAGAGGCTAAGCAAATTATAAAAGGACTATAAAGTACAGAAACCCTTTCATTCTTGAACTTATTCCATAGCCTTGTAGCTATACCTTCTTCATCAGATCCATTCAACCCAAAACCTCCCATTTTTTTTTCCAAATTATAGTTACAGAAAACCCAATTACAGAGTGCAGTTTTTCTTGAGTTTTCAACCCTAAATGAGAGAGGGATGAAATGTGAAAAGGGGTTGGTGAGGAGTAAACTATATTCCACGTTTGATTATTTATATAGTAATTTAACAGCACACCGTCGAGTCCAAATGTGCAGGAGGACAAATACGCATTTCCCTAGGAAAAAGTGGTTTAACTAGTGGTGGGGTGAGGTGGGGTGGGGGCCGGCGGTCAACTGCGCTGGAGGGACAGTGGACAGGATTCCTGAGAAAGCAGAAAAATAAAATTTGCACTTTCAAGTGCTTTGCCATTGCAATTTTTCTTTTATTATGGGGTGAGACTTTTTATAGGAATCTTATTAAATGCTTTTCCTTTTAGGGTAGGGTTCTCTACCTTTCATAAGCATGGTAATCGTGTTTTCAATCTATTATTTGTTGTATTGACGTTTCTCAACGTTTTAAAATCATAGCATTCATGTCCTCACGTAACGAAAATAGTTTATTTGAATAGTTACATGTCTCATTGAAGGGTAAGCTATTCAAAATGAGTTTTTTTTATTTTTTAATTTCATAACAATCCAAAAGTTTGCCAGTGCAACTCATATACTACATCACGGAATTTCAGTTGGGCATTTAACGTTCAAATCTTGTTTGTTAATTCATGGGTGCCCCAATGTTAAAAGATTGGGATATATGTGTCATGCTTATGAAAGGTTGGGGACTCTTGGTGAAATTGACCCTTCTTTATTAAAAGTCAAGATGAAAAGTAATTAACATTTTTATTTCTTCTAAATTAGAGTTCTTTTTATCTAAAAATATTATGCTCATGTTCGATCCACGTTAAAATTTTCATTTTCATTCTTCTACTCATTTTCAACCATAGATTCCTTCAATAAAATAATATTTTACACCACATCAATAACTTTTCTTTCTTTTTCAACCACATATTCTCCATCAATCTACTATTCCAAAATAATGTGGCTCAAATACACCCGAAAATTGGGCACATAGCACCTCATACTTCAATGGATTAGACTGTGATGGATCNCTCTATCAATGTACAATTTCAAAATACATTCTTCCAAAATAATATGGTTCTAACACACCCGTAATTGTTTAGGGTCTGTTCTCTTTATCATTTTTAAATCGTTTTCTATTTTCGATTTTTCAAACCAGTGAAAATACGTTCTCTTTTTTATTTTCAAAAACGCGTTTTTGAAAACAAGTTAAAAATTTACAAAGAAAATACAAAACGACAAATTTTTTCGTTTTGGATGTTTTCAGTTATAATCAAGTCAAAATTTTCAAAACGCATTTTGGATGTTTTCAAAACAATTTTTCAAAATACCAAAAAGAACACATTTTCAATCATCTCAAAATGAACACTCAAAACACAAAACCCAAAATGAATTCAAAACTCAAAACACAAAATTGAAACGCAAAAAGAACGGCCCCTTAGTTTCTTGTTATTAAGAATAGTCTTTTAGTCAATTGGAGGTTACCTCGTAGTGATGACATAGTGCCTCGTATTCAATGTGGGGTTAGAATGTTGCTGCCTTGAGGTATCTTCAATTGTCTATGTTGATCTCTTTGATGAAGATATTGCAAATTGTGGGATGAAAATGTTCCTATCGTTGCTCGATAACATTTAAATTTATATAGATTTTCTACTTTTTGACATTAAAGTACCTCATCCACTTGAAATAATCGTACACTATTGTATTTAAGAATCAAGAATAATTATCGGCCCATTAAATTTAAATTGAGGGGTCCCCATGTTACCTAAACTTGTATAAACTGATAACAGAAAACCACCACAAATTATAAATACAGAAAAAAGTATTTTTTTTTCAAGTTTCTGGTTTTGAATTTTTTTTGGTACTCTAAATCCCTATAGGACCACAGCATGCAATGTTATGTATTTAATTCTTGATCTACCTATTTATGAAAATTATGCTTATATCAAATAATTATTGAGAAACTGAATTGGACCCATATTAAAAAAAAAAAATTAAAAACTTATTTCATTTCAAAAGTCACTTTTTAACAAGATAATTCAATGGTGACGTAATATCTCTATCGTCTAGACGAGCCCACTTCTGCAACTGGGACAAGAATTTGCACAAACAGTCAATTTGAATTAAAAGAAATATAGAAAAGGTCCACGGGATTACTTTTCAAGTTTATTGCAAGTTGAATCAATTGTAACATTATCAAATTAATAGTGTGATTATAATTGAAAATTAATTATTGCAAGATCAAGCTATGGCTGCTCAAAAAAGACCAAGTTATGATTGTAGCAAAAATAAAAAGAGTCGTAACTACCATCGATTAAGTTTACATTTTCACAAATATTAATTTTTGAGAAAGGTTGCATAAATAAGGCCATAAATTTACAATTTTTTTAAAAAAAATATTAATGATGAATTTATATAAGACAAGGAACATGACTAAAAAAAATGGATACAATGACAAAATGTGATATACATACTATTGGAAAATTTCGTATATGCGGTGACAAACAACGTCGGGAAATTCTTCAAATTACTTTTAAAATTCTGTAAAAATTTCCGCAGAGTAACGGTAGGAAATGAACTCCAAATAAATCCTAAAAAATGTGCAGTATAGCAGCAACAATATCAAAGTCGAGGCAGTGTTGACACTTTGTCCTTAAACCGAATTTGCTCCGCAACAGTGCTTACGATTTATGGCAATCAACTTTCAAGATACAACGACTATCTTTTTGTGTGAGTAGCACTACAACACATAAGAAACGGCGAACTAGAATTTGATTTACAAACTCCGATATGCAAAGTGAAGAAAACCATCATTTATGCAACAAGAATGCAAGAAT
>CAIGRP010012782.1:0-15981 GCA_903798385.1 Fraxinus cuspidata
AAAAAGAAGTGGAAAACGAATTTCAATGCAAATTTGTGTGAATTTTACACAACTTCCCCAATAATTTTAATACTCGAACAACAAATGGACCTTTAGCGTTTAGTCATGTTAGATAATGGTTGTATTTTCCGTCACATGGTTGATTATCATTATTTAATTCCGTCCAAACAATATCCTAAGACTTCAATACCTTTCTTGATTGGACCAACCCAATCGACCATTTCTGATTTCTTGTTATTTATTTCATGGATAAGTGTTCATTAAAGATGCTATAAATTATTAGGTAGTCGGTCTTTATTTAACTCGACTCGATTAATGCCTGAAGACTCTCATGCCATTTTTAATTGGACCAACCCAATCGGTTTATTTCCAACTTCCTAAAATCCCTACGAATCCCTAAATATAAGGAGCAAGCNTATTTCCTTCTCAAGCTACTGCTCATATTCACAGCTTCACATTAATGAGCTTCACATTAATGAACTATCCTCCACTGTCTAAAGGGGGAAAAAAGGAAGATGCTTCTTAGATAAGAATGGCAAACAGCATTATACCAAATTAACATTTCCCTGGTCCCCTCTTGTTCAAAAAGTAATTCAATTATATTCCCATATCAACTGTTAATTGCTATGAATTTTCCATCTTTTTTCTTGAAACTGTCTCTATTTCCCATGCATCATTCACCAAAAATAAACATATCAAAAAGAGACACACGCATACATACATACGCAATCTTTCACTGGGGTCTCTCTCCAAATTAGCCCTCTTTCTTCTGCACTTGTGATGCAAAATGGGGATTCTCCGTTCCTTGTATTATTTCACTATTTTTGCAGTTTCTTTGATGTTTATGGTGAAAGTTTTGGCTTCTGATCCTCTTTCTGATGCACTCTTGAGCTTCAAATCCGAGATTATTGATGATTCCAACAGTTTAAATGACTGGTTTGTGCCTTCTGGAGTGAACTCTTCAGGGAAAATTCTTGCATGTTCTTGGACTGGAGTGAAATGCAGTCAAGATTCTTCGAAAGTTGTCGGTTTAGACCTGTCTAAGAAGAATCTTAGGGGTTCATTATCAGGAAAACAGTTCAATCTCTTTGTTGACTTGGTTGATTTGAACCTCAGTCACAACTCATTTTCAGATAAACTTCCTGCTGGGATTTCTAGCTTTACCAATCTAAAATCCCTTGATATCAGCAGGAACAATTTTTCGGGCCATTTTCCAAGTGGGTTTTCCAAATTCCAGAATTTGGTTGTTCTTGATGCATTCAGTAACAGCTTTTCAGGACCTTTACCGGCCGATATATCCGAAATTCAGTCCCTCGAGATACTGAATTTTGCTGGGAGTTACTTCAGTGGACCAATCCCATCAGAATATGGTTCATTCAAGAACCTTGAATTCATTCATCTGGCAGGAAATAGTCTTAGTGGTAACATACCTCCAGAACTGGGGAAGCTGAAAACACTGTCTCACATGGAGATTGGATATAACAGATATGAAGGAGGAATTCCATGGCAATTTGGGAACATGAGCGAACTCAAATATCTTGACATTGCAGATGCCAACCTTTATGGTTCAATCCCAAAGCAAACTAGCAACCTTACAAAACTGGAATCACTTTTCCTCTTCAGTAATCAGCTTACTGGAATGGTTCCATGGGAATTAAGCAATATCTTGCCCCTTAAAAGCCTGGATCTTTCGGACAACCTACTTTTCGGACAAATTCCGGATAGTTTTTCAGAGTTGAAGAATCTTAGGCTTCTAAGCCTAATGTACAATAATTTGGATGGCTTTGTCCCTGAGGGAATTGCTAAGCTTCCACAACTTGATACTCTGCTTCTATGGAACAATAACTTTTCAGGTTCACTCCCTCAAGACTTGGGAAGATACTCAAAGCTCAAATATGTGGATGTTTCGACCAACAAGTTTGTTGGTAGCATACCAACTGATATATGTTCTGGAGGGGAGCTAATGAAATTGATCTTGTTTTCAAACAATTTTACTGAAGGGCTGTCTCCCTCTCTTTCCAATTGTTCCTCTCTTGTTCGTGTTCGGCTGGAAGATAATTCATTCTCAGGTGACATATCTTTGAAATTTAGTAATCTTCCTGATTTATCTTATCTGGACCTGTCTAGAAATAGATTCACTGGAGGAATACCCACTGATATTGATCAAGCTTCAGGGCTTCAGTACTTTAACGTATCTAATAATCCTGTGCTTGGAGGTATAATACCATTAAAAACATGGTCTCTGCCTCTTCTTGAGAACTTCTCTGTGGTTTCTTGTAGCATTTCGGGCAATATCCCTCCATTTCATCGTTGTAAATCCTTATCTGTCATTGAATTGAGTACAAACAAGTTTTCAGGAATCGTCCCAGAAAGTATTTCCAATTGCAAGGAACTTGTGAGCATTGATTTGGCAAACAATAATTTAACAGGTCCTATTCCTCTGGAGATGGCTAAACCTCCTTCTATTGGGGTTATAGACATGTCTCGAAATAGTTTCAGTGGTCCAATCCCAGCAGAATTTGGAAATTCTTCGACGTTAAAACTTCTGAATGTGTCCTACAATGACATCTGGGGTTTAATTCCTCCACAGAGGACTTTTAGATTGATGGATAGAAGTGCATTTTTTGGTAATCCGAAACTCTGTGGGGCACCTCTGAGACCTTGCCATCATGAAAATGTTATTCCAAATGGACTAGATGTGGGAAGTAGAAGAACTCAAAAGTTAGCCTGGATTCTGATAATCTGTGCAGTCATAGTCCTATTCATCACAACTGCGGTTTTTGGGATATTATACTTCAAAAGAGGAAGTAAAGGCCGGTGGAAAATGGTTGCTTTTAGTGGACTTCCTCAGTTCACTGCAAAAGATGTGTTGAGGAGCTTTAATTCTGTGGAAGTCCTTGAAGAAGTACCCGCAATGCCAGATTCAATTTGCAAAGTAGTTTTACCCACAGGAATAACTGTTTCAGTGAAGAAGATTGAATGGGAACCAAAAAGAAAGGAAATCGTGTTACAATTTTTGCACAGAATGGGAAATGCAAGGCACAATAATTTGACAAGATTGCTCGGGATTTGCTACAACAGCCGTCTAGCTTATCTGTTGTATGACTACTTGCCTAATGGAAATTTGTCAGAAAAGATCAGAATGAAGAGAGATTGGCCAACAAAGTATAAGATTGTGATTGGAATTGCGAGGGGACTCTGCTTCCTTCACCATGATTGTTATCCAGCAATACCATATGGAAATCTGAAGGCGAGTAATATAATGTTCGATGAAAATATGGAACCTCGTTTGGTTGAATATGGACTTAAATCAATGGTTCAGTTGACTTGTCCATTGCCAACAAAATTCACAAAGGAGACAGGTACATGTTCAACACATTATTCAACATTGATCAGAATCATACAAATGCATAAAGTTTCCTTTTTCTACCTTTTCATTTCACTTGGTTATATATTCCTTTCTTATTAATAGGCACGTTATTCTATTTTCTTAACCAGTAAATTTAACTGTCACTGCCGAAAATTATACATAGACAATAATCTCTATCAGGTAGTAGTAAAGATAATATCTTATATATGTGTATCGTTTATTCGTATGAGCAAAATAAATCATAACTTCCAAGAATTTTTTGAAAGGCTTTAGCCTATAGTAAAGAGAATGTTACGGTAGCATGTGATGTACATGTATTCCATATAAACTCATGCCATAAGTAGGAATAGATAGTACTCATATAGCATTAAGAAAGAAAAAGAAACTAACATTTTGTTCATTTTATATTCTAGTACGGTATAATATTGCATACTAAACATGCACTCCATGTTGTTTCTAGGATATTACTCCAAAAAATCACTACTTGGAAGTGCCATTTCCATCCTTATGATCTCAGCATTTCTGCACCACACTTGTTTATAAACCTCAGCCCAAAATTTTCCACCAACTTCCATTCCCCCTATCCCACCCTCCGACTGTTATGATGTTTTTTCTCTTTTTCTTTGTCTTTTAATTATTTGGACAGGTAAATTCGGCACATCCAAGAAGGAGGAGCTCTACATGGATATATACAGCTTCGGAGAAATCATTCTCAAGGTCTTAACTAACGGTAGATTGGTGAATGCAGCATCGAGCATACACAACACTCCAAAAGAGATTCTCATTAGAGAAATTACTGAAGAGAATGACATTGATTTCTCCAACTCATTCAAAGAGGAGATAAAGTTGGTTCTTGAAGTTGCTTTGCTATGTACTACGAGTAGACCATCAATGGAAGAAGCACTGAAGATGTTATCAGGTTTGCAACCTCAAACACATGGCAATGGCTCTTAGAACACAAGGTATCCTTTAGACTGATTGCATATTATAAATCATAAGCAGATGTATTTAGTCCAGCTTGCCATTGTAGAAAGTTGATTTTTGTGTTTGATGATTGGTTGATAAAGTTTGCTGTAAGATAGATGATAAATTCTTGTTTCCACTTTTGAAAGTTGAGTGTTTAGTACTGTATTTTCCCTGATATGATGAAGAATTTTGATTCTCAAAGCATGTTTGGAGTTACTTTTCTAAAAAGTGTTTTGTTAGTAAAAAAATTTGTACAGGAAACAAGAAAGGATTTATCATTTTTGAGTTATCTGCAATTTCTGATCACATATTTCGCAGATTTTATGTACTTTTGCCTCTTTTTTGCGGATAGCTTTTTCAATTGGGTTCTTAACACAAGTCTAGTTTCTTTTTATTTGTAATTTACACGTTCCTTTCCTTCTCACACTCTTATATAATTGCACCAATTCAACTTGTCCGAGTTGGTTAAAGATAATTGGCAATATAACCACTTGACTGCTGCGACGTGATATCTAGTATTCTTGCGAACATGTGCTGAAGAATCCATTGGCTTCAGAGCCATGATTTGGTCATGTCAGAAATTAATTGAGGATCAAGAAAATTGGACAATTACATTTCGAGAATCATATTTATGTGTGATATTCGTAGTAATGAAGAAAATGGCCTGCTTATCTTGAAAAGAATGGAGGGCGAAGGATGTAAGATGGAATGGGAATAAAATTGGAGAATTTGAGTATTGGCTTGGAATTGATTTGGTGTAGAAAATATGGAACTATGAGTCCTTTATTTATAGATTTTCAAGTGATTTTTTGGAATAGTTGTATCTTTTGATATAAATTAATGTAGACCATTAGCTCACATCTTTTCATTTTTAATGGTTTATATTGCATACTATCAAAAGGTTATTACTTTTCATTATGTGCATTTTTGAATAGTCGCACCCAACCCTAAATATCATGACTTCCTGATATGCACCATTGTATTTAAAAAGTCGTGACTAATCATCGCATCAATTGATGACTTTTCCAGTTTGCAACTATAAAAATTAACAATTAATTCTAACAATCTTCTACGTGAATGGAAGAAGTTGACAAGATCAGATAAGAGACGAGTACTATTGAAAAAATGCATTATGATATGTAGCTTTCGTTTTGAACCTCTTTTAGTAAGAATCTATCATACTCACTTGGCTAATTAGTGAACATAGTCTATCGTTATTGTAAGCGTAAATAATAAATCGAGCACATTATCTTTCATATCATACTTTGGTTCTCCATTGAGAATTGGGCGAGGGAAGATGAGTACTTATTTTCTTTTCAATGATAGATTTAGGACTGAAGCTACCATTTTTCCTTAAATTTACTATTTTGCATACCGAATTACTATGCGAACCAGAAATTCTTGTACAAATCAACAAACCATTTAATATTCTTCAAAAATCTTCCCAATTATATAGCTCAGATATATTATGATGAAATGTTTTTCAGAAGAGTGCAACAAAATTTATGGATTCAAATCATTTTCTACCTGAGATTCCACCACCACCAATTCTCCCTTATTTTACAGCCAAAAACAGCAAAAAAAGATAAAATTGGTCAAAATATAGTCAAAGTCAGAACTAGAACCGAATCAAAATTAGAACAAGAACCAAATGGTTCTTAGTTCTAAGAGCTAGAACCATTTTTTATTTTGAAGAACCGAACCGAACCGAACCGCTCGACTTGGTTTGGTATTGTTTGGTTCGATCATTTTGTCCACCCTTGCCTCTGACTGCAATGAATTGAAAAATTTGGAACTGTGGCTGTCATAAAAGAAAAATTAGGTTTAAAAAAGTTGCAATTCAATGACATATTTAGGACCGAAGCTACCATTTTCCCTTAAATTTATGATTTTGCAGATCAAATTTGCTAACCAGAAATTCTTGTGCATATCAACTAAAACCATTTAATATTCTTCAAGAATGTTTCCAATTATATAGCTCAAATATATTATGATGAAATATTTTTCAGAAGAGTGCAACAAGTTTTTACCATTGCGAATTACTTAATTCCAAAGCCCGAAGGCAAAGCTGAAGAAGATAATGAGAACCATACATAGCAGCATTACTAATTAATTGGAAGCAAATTAAAGAAAATTGAAAATGCAATAGAAAAGCTGTATTACTAAAAAGAGATAGAAAAGTTGTTTTAAGCAAATTGTAAATTAATTGTTGAACGTCTTTGCTATTAAAAGTTTTTCTCAACACTCATTGCAATTTTCATCTTTGTTATTTATCTTAATGTTGTTGAACATTACAATTTGCACTTCTAATTGCAGCTTGATTATGCGATAATAGTGTATGCGCTAATTGGCTTCCATTTCATTTTAGAAGGTGCAGACGTGCAATAGAAGCTGGAGTCTGCTTCCTTCTTGTCGATAAAATATTGAATGTTGTTGCCTTGTCGGCAATTTAGTGAATTGTGGTTACTGCCTTGCCTGCGAAAAAATGAATAGTTGTTGTTTGACTTGTCAACTTAATGAATTATTGTTGTTACCTTGTCGACTCGAATGAATTATTTTCGAATTGTCGTTTGAGTAATGTATCAGTTGATGGAATTTATTTTTGGCGATTTCAATAATTTATAAATGGGAGGTCAACCTCCTCCCAAATGAATTTTAGATGAATTCCAGCCTTTGCGTCGAAAATTCTTCGTTTCGTTCCTGGGTATCGTTACAACTTACCATGTGATTCAGACGAAGAACCATCATAAGCAAATTTGGGAACCCCATAACTCTACTGTTATCAGATTTTCAATACAATGTTGCAATTTATTGTATTGTAATAAAGAAGGTCCCTTCCATGTTGTTAAGTGTATTACTGTAATCAAGTTGTTAGCCTGTGAAAAACAAATTCTTAGCTTTTCAAAAAGTAAAACAAATTCTTTGCTTTCCAAAAAGTTTTGAGTCTTGAGTCTTGGTCTTCTTGTCCGTAGCTTTGTAAAAAAGCAGATTCCTTGCTTCAGAAGAGATCGTGCGTCGAGTATAAATTTCTGACAAAGTTAACATTACTTACCCCACTTCTTACGCGCAATATTTCTGTCACAAAACCGTTTGGTCAAGACAAGTCAATTCACTCTCCAAAGCCGATCACCACCGTTGTCACCACCGCCATGGACAATGTTGCCGCCTCTACTTCACAGCAGATTGAGTCTAGAGAAATTGGGATTTCCGAGAAACTCTCAACTTTTTCTCTTAGCGGTGAAGAAGAACTGGGCACTGTTGAAGTTCATAGACAAGAGAAGGACCCCATAAAAAAAGCTAAAAAGTATAATCATTTTTCTCTCCTTTTTAAATTTTTTGTACGTTTATATTTTCATTCACGCTGCTTCATTTTGTGTTGAACTGGATTTGTGTGCTCTGACGCAATTGAATAAAGCATGCTGACAAAATGCTGAAGAAGTGAAATAAAAAGAAGAGAAAACAATGTGAATTACATTTTAGAAATTGTGGGTGCAGTTCAATCGTGGTTTGCCAGCAACTGGATGTACAAGCTAGAATGAATTGTCATATAATGGCGAATCTGTTTAGAAATACAGATTATTCTCTCACTAATCTGCATTCAAAGTTATTAAAAGTAAAAGAAGCCCCGGGGCATAGTTCAGGAGTGAGGTAGTTTCTGCTGAGTTTGGAGCCGCAGTGTGAGAGTTCGATTCCTACCTCTTACAAGGTATAGAATTGGACTCTTTGTTGGCACCAGCATGGCAGCTCTTGTACCCTGACCTGCTGAGGCACATCCCGTGATTTACCTCATTCACAATGTTTTAGGCTCGGGCGGTGGGGGACCCTCAAAGTTTGGGTTCAACCTTTTTATTAAAAGTAAAAAAATCTTGCCCGCAGTTTGAAAGAGACTTGAAACCCAAGGAAATGAAAATTTTCATACTGTTTTGGGAAGTGTTTAGTTGACTTTATAGCAGGACGAGTTGTGAGGGATCTTGCTTATTGTGAGGTCTTGTAATTGGTTCTTAGAGAACAAGGCACATGTGAAATTGCGTGTCATGTTCATCTTTGTTACTGCATTAATTACCTCTCACTTGTTATTTTTTATTTTTTTGGTTTTTTAAATAACAGGTTTCAGATGGACCTTTGTAAGAAAGCATTGGAGGAGAACATTATTGTATATTTGGGAACAGGTTGTGGGAAAACGCATATTGCAGTTTTACTTATGTACGAGATGGGCCATTTGATAAAGAAACCCCAGAAAAACATATGCATTTTCCTTGCTCCTACTGTGGCTTTGGTTCACCAGGTTTCTATCATCCCTTTTTACATTTTCCATTTGTTATAACTATATTTCTTTCTCCATTGGAACTAGATTGATGGATTCTGTAATTTTACATTTAGCTTTGCTAATATCCCCAAGGGATTAGCTAGCCAGTAGTGCCGGTTGATTGAATGGTTTTTACCATTCTATATATGTAGCCCCTATCCCCCAGTTTGTGTTATGTTCACATGGTTTTCTCTCTTTCTCGTGAAGCAATGATGTTGATGCTTGAGCAACACACAGTAAAGAAAGGGTTAATTTCATTTATGGTAACTGAAAATGGGTTTTCCAACTTTAATTTCTCGCCATCAGATCCCTAACTTCAATTTACTTTCGATGTTAACCACTCTTAGCCCTTGTTACTAAACTTAATGTTTCGACCCTCAATTAGCCCTCCGTTTTCACATATATATGACATGTGTAGCCCCTATTTGGTAGGAATTAAAATCTAAATTTTAATCTAAATCAAAGTCAATAATTAATTATAACCACGTATTTAATGGGACTCATGACTTTTCAACCATTTATTTCATTAACTTTTATCAAAATCTACTAAATATCTTATTTTAATCTCCATCAAACAATGGCGTAACTTGGCAAAATCATGAAATTGGGGAAGAATAAGTTTCTAGTATGCTTCGTTGGATGAATTGTCATCAACATTTTAACACGATTTATTTTATAAATTTATATCCATGACATGTTAGATTGTTGTCAATTTTTAACTTACGAGAGTAACTAACATTGTAAGTAAATTCTAGTTCAGTTCAGTGATATGATTGTGATAAATTGAAGTTGAGTGACCAAATTAAGATTGCATTGAAAGTTCATTAACCACAAATGAAATTAGCCCCGTAAAGAAAGGTCCGTTGACAGATTACATGTAAAATAATAAAGAGAAATACATGTAGAAGACATGTTGAGATCACATTTATCTTAACTTAGCCCTTGGGCGAGATTTTGATACATGATTTTAATCAAATTTGTTGCCGTTACGCATGTTTATGTTAGTGAAGGAGCAGCAATTATTGACTAAATTCTGTAAAATGACCAATGTACCCTTTAACATTTAATTCCTTATTCAGCAGATAGGGGCATTTTTGTCTTTGGGTCATTGTTGAGTTAAAAATGACTGCACACATGGGACCCACCTTTGTGTTCGTCGTTCAAAAAATTGATTAAAATCTACGCAAAATTGCTTCCGCTTAAAAAAGGTTCCATTACATTTTTAATTATTTATGATTTGATAAACTCTACAAGCACTTGCGTGTAGACAATGGAAGAAAAAGCTGGATTCATTTGGTTACTTTGTCGACAGAGCCTTGTGATCAAGCGGATATAATGTTTTAGCCAAAAATAGAATGACAAGCTAATCACTAAGGGTGTTAATGGTGTATTATAAACTGCTTCTTTGTTAGTTGAACATCTTGTAATGATAACCAATTTATGAGATCTTAGTAGCTGCTGAATTATTATGATCTCCAAGAATTTATTTGCCAGTATCATGATATTCTAGTATGCATGCGTTCTTGTGTAGACTGTGGCTACGCATTCTCGTTGCACCATTTTCCCTATCCACTCCACCCTAAATCACCTTGGATTAATCCATTTGTATATAATGGATTACCCCCTCTCACATGATGCGCAGGCTCGCCTGTATTTAAAAATTTCGAAAATGTGGTCTCCATCCCCATTGTGAGTAGTAGGTAAGAGATTCGGTAAAAAAATTCGATACATATAGCATGATTCAATTACCTTTATAGGTTTTAATTTGCGAAGACCGGTCAACTTCATTTCAACAATGCTTTTGTTTTATTTTTAGATTAACTAGGTTTTACTTTTTAAGATTCTATTCCTTTATATTTGAAATTTTTTCTGGAATTTTTTTTATGTTCTACTCTGAAACATCTCGTCTGATATTTACTTCTTGATTGAAGCAAGCCAAGGTCATAGAAGATTCTGTTAATTTCAAAGTTAAGACATACTGTGGGAGTGGGAGTTCAAGGCGTTCAAGGGGCAGTTACTGGGAAAAAGAACTTGAAGAATATGAGGTTAGTTAATAAATTTTTGAATCGGGTATGGTATTATGATCAGTATTCTCATGTTACTTGTAGAATGATACAAGTAATCATTTCGCAGTAAGTTGTAGTTCATTTACACTGTCTCAGTTGTAGTCTCCCTGGGCTAACCCATTGTAGTGCATCATTGAAATGGTTTCTGATTTTCCCGAGTACAATGTTGAAACCTTTAAGGTTTCAGAATTTCCAGGATACAATGTTGAAATCTTTTAATGGTTTCAGATTTTCCAGATTGTAACAACTTACTCTCTCATGTGGTTGTTTTTTGGTTGTGGGGGTGGGGGTGGGGGGGTATGGAAATCTAATGTTGGTGGGTAGGATATCCAGTGAAACTAATCTCTTTTGTGCCATTTTAAGAATACGTGCTAAATTCCATCATTGTGTTTTCTCGTGCAGGTTCTTGTTATGATACCTCAAATACTGTCGTTCAATCTATCTCACTGCTTTATCAGGATTGAGCAAATTGCCCTTCTGATATTTGATGAATGTCATCATGCACAACTTGAAAGCAATCATCCTTATGCTGAAATCATGAAGGTTATATAAGCTGCTGATCAATTTTTCGCTAATAAGCTAAAATCATCACGTATTTATCTGTATGACAATTATTATTCCTGTAACATAATTCGTTTAGTTCGCGTTTCCTGATTATTGACATATGGATGGTCTTTGGTATATTACAGATTTTCTACAAACCAGATATGCCAAAACTCCCCCGCATATTTGGCATGACAGCATCTCCAAAATTAGGGAAAGGTAACTCAATGGTGCAAGTTTGGCTCTTCAATCTTGTCTCTCTTTGTACAAATGTGGTAGCACAAGTATTATTTTTCAATATATGCTGCCTCCACCTTTACCAGGTCCTACTGTGTTCATACGTAAGTTTTGTACTCAATCGACTTCGCAATCAATGGGGTATATTTATAAGCCTGAAACATTCAATTTTGCACCTATAAGAAAAGATATCATTTTTTGTTGCTCATGTGACCAGCGCAGTAAAGTAAAGCGGTTATTAAGATTTATAAGTTTTGGTGCTATAGTATTTGGATGAAGTGAACTGTGTTGCATTAAGGATATCTTCCATGCGCACGGACTACTCTGCCCATTAATCTTTTGGTGAAGCAATTTGTTTTTTCTTATTGAGATAGTTGCTCCAATTGGCCTAAAAATATCTTCCTCTATAAAAGCCATAGAAATTTGAAATCTATCCCCATGCTCATTGAATTTGTGAACTTAACTTGTATCCCACGTCATGTTTTCTAAGTAAAATAATATTATCTAGCACTAGAGGTGTTAAACCACTATTCAGTGTGGCATTGTAATATGTTCAATTAAATGTGGAATTATGTGATTCATTTAATTGAACATGTAATTTAATGTCACTAGTATTGACACTTAAACTAGTGTTAAGTATTAATAGTGTTAAACATCATTACTCTTTTAATTTAAACCAGGTATCTGGAATAAGTGGACGTGTAAGACTCTTAAGCTAAGTTAAATTTCTTGCTGCCTTTGCATTGGATACATTTTGGTTTGGCTTGAAACTTTTGTTTTATCTTGGAGTAATGATATTTAGCATCATTAATGTTAAAACACCAAATTTATGTGGTACTAATGTAGCATTAAACGAGAAGTATAATTAAATGAATCACTTAATTTTACTTTTCATTGAGCCTATCGTTTAGCTCCACATAGACTGGTGTTGTAACAGCAGTGAAGCTAGATAGTATTATTCTTTATCTTATGCATGAATATGTTTAGATAGGAAATCAAGAGGGGTGTTTCCTTTTTCAATTAGTTAATTTACGATAACTTGTCAAAATAGAATCACGGGTACATTTAATACTCTTTTTTTATAGATAAAAAATATAATTTTATTAATAATCTGATAAAGGTACAAATGTGAAAACATAAGGTGTCTCTTAAAATATATATAAATAAAGTAATTTTTTTTTAAAAAAAAAGGTAAATAGTAGCAAAGGTCTCACTCTTTTTAACTTCGTCTCCAACATTTTATTGCGCAACTACGTCCCCAACCTTTTGATTAATTGGTGGCATTCGTATGAATGAATGGTTCCATCCAATTTTCCATCAAAATATTCAAAAATTCAAAAGGGTAAAAGGTCAATTCATTATTTTTAATTAAAAATTAAAAAATAAGAAGGAAAAATAATTTTAAAAATGAAACGAAAAGAAAAAAACAGGAAAAATGTCATCTTTCCCACCCCACCTCCACTCCTCCGCGTCAGTTTCTGCAAATTTTGGGGGCTTAAGAAGCTTTTTCAGCCATCAAAAATGTCAGTTCAAGAGGAGATAAATCCCTCCTGGTTAGCCAGCAGAAATGGTGCACATAGCGTGGGTTGGTAATGGTAATGACAGTGGGCTGTGATGGTGGTGTGGTGGCACAGTTTTGCAGGGGATGGGTGAGAAACATGTCATTTTTCCTTTTTCTTTTTCCTTTTTGTTTCATTTTTAAAATTATTTTCCCCCTTATTTTAGTTTTTTAAATATTTTATTTAAGAATAATGAATTGATCATTTTAAATATTCTGGTCAAGTCCATGGAAACCATCCATTTGGATGAATAATGCCAATTAATCAAAGGTTGAGATCCAAGTAGGCAAATAAAAGGTTGGGGATGAAGTTGCTGCTATTTATCCAAAATAAAAATCAAGAATACATCACATTTTTCCAACCTAGGACAACTGAAAGATAATTTGCACTCTTATACTAGTTCTAAACAAAATACGTTTCCCGGCGACCCAATAACTACATCCTCTTCTACTTATTAGTTTTGTTTGTCATCTAAAGAATGGAGAGTTAATTTAATCAATAGTCACTGAGTTTTACTATGATTATTACTTGCTCATCGAAATTTAAGAAGTTACTCATTGCTCATTGAATTTTGCTATCGGTTACTACTTCCTCATCGAAAATTAAAATGTTACTGATTGCTTACTCGAATTTGAACAAAATTACCCATCAATCACCCATTTCATTTCCATCAGGGTTACTTATAGCAAAGTTAAGTGAGCAACGAATAACTTTGTTTAAGTTTAGGTGAACAACGGTTACTTTTTATATTTCGGTAGGTAGTAATCTATAACAAAGTTCAATGAGCGATGGGTAATTTTTTAAATTTCGATGAGCAAGTAATAATCTATAATAAACTTTAGTGACCGTTAACTAAATTAATCAGAAAACTAGCTGATTAGTTTGCTTTCATAAGCTTCTTCCCTTACCCATCCTTCATTTCTTAGGGCTCCTTTGTCACTTTTTCCTTCCTAGTTAGTGGAGCTTTTCATACTATTTAGGTGGCAATATATTAATCTTTTTTCTTTGTGTCCTTTTCGTCACTCTCATACCCACCGTTTGCAGTACTCATAATAAGTGAGTCAGATTGCGTGCCTAATGGGTCCATAACTTGCCGATGTACATGAAATTCCCTTGGAGTTGTACCGTCGAGAAGATGCAGTGAAGCCTACACCAGCTTCTAAGCTATCAGTAACTAATTAAGTGTTCATCACTCACTCATAGCACATGTTTATTCATAAAAAAAATCTCTTACTGACATTCCCTTGTGCCATTCAGGGGGTTCAATTGATAGTCTCGAAACTTTACTGCATGCAAAGGTGGGCTATGAAGGCTTTCAGTAATTTAATCATTGAAGTTATTTTATACACTGAAATAAATAATGTAGAATATAATTCTTTGTTTTTCTCGTTTCCCATACAATCGACTGACTTGTTTCTTGAACCAAATAGCTGGTCCGCCTCTCCATCCTACAAGTTCTGTTTGTGTTAATTGCTTAGTCATTTGATTTTCTCTCTCATTCCCAGATTTGTTCTGTTGAAGACAAGGATGAACTGGGAGAATTTGCAACATCCCCTAAGATAAAAGTATATTATTACAACTCAACCGAAAACGGCTACTCTTGCCCTCCAAAGATCTATGCCAGAAAGCTTGAGGAGATAATGCACCAGGTATGTTGTGGCTATACAGAATAGTCGGTAAACTCTTTACACGTGAACAACTAGATAGATTTTTCTCTGGTATGGCAGTGCTTGTCAGCTCTCCGGATGGATACAGTTGACCAGACTCCTGTCAAGAACACCAAAAAGTTGCTTCAAAAGTTGCATAGTAACATAATATTTTGTCTGTCAAACCTTGGACCATGGGGGGCATTACAGGTAAGTGATCAGTAGTTATAGGTGTTGAAAAGCTGAATCATTTCCCTTCTTGTATTTAATTGATTTGCCACGCACGATAAGCATGAGATATTTCATTTGACGTGGCAAAGGAAGAAAAATATTTCCGGCTTTATCGCTTGTCATTCTTCAACTTCCTTCCATCAATTTTTTTTTTTTGTCTTAATTGTGTCATTGTTGGGATTCTTCTAATTAGTTCTTGTTGTCTTCTCTTACATCCCAAAATTATTTTGAGAACCAAAGCGCACGTTCTCTTTACCATTTTCAAGCCGTTTTCTGTTTTCGATTTTTTAAAACAGTGAAAACGCGTTCTCTTTCCCATTTTCGAAAATGCATTTTTGAAAACAAGTTAAAAATTTGCAAAGAAAATCCAAAATGACAAATTTGTCGTTTTGAGTGTTTTCAATTATAATTAAGTCAAAATTTTCAAAACGCGGTTTAAGTGTTTTCAAAACAATTTTTCAAAATATAAAAAAGAACACATTTTCAACAATCTCAAAATGAACACTAAAAACACAAGACCCAAAGTAAATTCAAAACTCAAAATACAAAATTGAAACACAAAGAGAACAGACTCTAAATTATCTCGACCTGCCAAGTTCGATGGACCCATGTTGAGACATCTAGGAATAGTCTTGCTATGGAGTATGTGTTGGATTAGGCAACTGATGGCTCAAGCTCCCCACATAATCCACAGAAAGACGGAGGAGAAAAATCCTACCTATCAGAATGGCTAATTTGATGTGTAATGGCCTGAAACTGAAAATGATGGAATGATGGAATCTTAGATAATAAATTATAATTGCACTGATAATGCATACTCGTTCACCCAGATCCGGTATTTGGATACTTGTTGGCCGAGTTCCCATATTATAAAGTTAATATTATGTTGAGTTGGATGGTTACATAAAACCCATACCTTTGCATCATGTTGAGCAAATGAGAGCCTTAGCTGCCTTGACACTCACATTTATACAGTTCTGAGTTGAATCCTTTACATGAAGCTGGACATTGATATTTGAAAGGTTTTCAGTAATTATTGTACGACAGATTTCGCGTA
>CAIGRP010012789.1:0-23594 GCA_903798385.1 Fraxinus cuspidata
TATGGCCTTGCGCTTATCCTATTCAACGAACTCTTAAAAGAGAAACTCCAGCTCTCTATTGAGGTGGTATCACCTCGAAGTTCATCTAGGTGAAATTCTTCCAGTATCTTTGTTACTTCTAAAGATACTTGTACTTTGGTACCGAATTTCATTAAGAACTTAAAGCTGAACCCTCATTTAAGTAACAACCAATATTATATTATTAGGATAAGGTTATCGCAGATTTTATAATGTTGAAACTATTCACATATCGAATTACTTGTTGTCACCCTTTACCCCTTGAATTTACTTGTTAAGTAATGACATGTGGGGTTGTTGCCATTGGTGAGTCTTTTATTTTAAGAGTTTCAACCCCATCCTACTCGAAATAGATATTACTAATTCTCTATTTATAGATTTAGTAAATGGATCCACTAGATTTTCAATTGACTTAATATAATTTAGTGAAATTATTCCACTCTTGATTAATTTTCTTATATAGTTATGTCTTAGACTCATATGTCTAAATTTTTCATTGTATGCATTTGCTAATGTGGCATGACTATCACACATGATAGTTATCAAAGATGTATTTTTCGGTCCTCAAGGTATCTCATAAAGAAGATCCTTAAGCCACTCGACTTTTTTTTCGATATCTGATAATGCTACAAATCAGATTCCATAATTGAGTGTGTAATACATGTTTGTTTCTTTGATTTCCAAGAAACAACACCTCCTCCAAGAGTAAACACCCAACCAGAAGTTGATTTACTTTCACCTGTGTTAGAAATCCAACTAGTATCGATAAATCCTTCTAATATAGCCGGAGATTTAGAATATTATAGACCTAAGTTCTTGGTTTTCTTTAAATAGTCAAGAACTCTTCCAATGGCCTTCCAATGTTTCTTATTCGGATTAATAGTAAACCTACTAAGTTTATTAATTGCAAATGTTATGTCCGGTCTTGTGCATTGAACTACTTTCATAAAACTTCCTATAGCTCTTGCATGCTCTAATTGAGCAAATTTCTCTCTCATCATTCTTTATAAGTTTTACTCTTGGATCAAGAGGGGTATTAAATTATTTTATGTTCAAATGTTTGAACTTATTAATCACATTCTCAATTTAATATGATTGACTCAAGTAGAAACTCCCACTAGTTTTTGTAACTTTAAAACCCAATATGCTATCCACTTGTCCAAGATCTTTCATCTTGAATGTGAAACATAGAAATCTCTTCGTTTATTTGATTTCATCTATATGATTACTCATAATCAACATGTCATCAACATACAAGCAAATAGGGATTATACATTTATCACACACTTTAGAATACAAACATTTATATACACTATTATTAATGAAACCAAACGAATTAATAGCTAAGTCAAAAATTTTATGCCATTTCTTATGTGCTTGTTTTAAACCGTATAACGACTTTACTAACTTACACACCTTATGTTCATTTTCTGGTAGAGCAAAACCTTAGGATTGTTCCATATAAATATCCTCATCGAGATCCCCATTTAAAAATGTCGTCTTGACATTCATTTGATGAACATGCAAGTCATGTAACGAAGGTAATGCGAATAAAATCCTAATTGAAGTTATTCTTGCTACTGGTGCGTATGTATCAAAATAATATATTCATTTCTTTTGTCGATACCCTTTATCTACTAATCTAACTTTAAAGGTATTAAGAGAACCATCAACATTGTATTTTATTCTAAACGCCCATTTACATCCAATAGGTTTGGATCTAGGTGGTAAATTAATAAGTTCTCATGTATTATTAGACATAATTGAATCAGCTTTATCTTTAATTGCATCTTTCCAAAAAATGCTAACATGAGAAGCCATAACTTCTCTATAAGTTTTAGGATCGGTCTCCACTTGTAGAACGAAAAGAATTATTCTTACAACAGTTTTCATATTTTTTTTCTATTAGGTAAAACGAAATAAGTGAGAGTCAATTTCATCCGGGCCTAAAGATTTCTCAATTCGAGATCTTTCACTTCTTCGTGGTTCATAAGATTCTAAAACATCTTTAAAAAATGTTTTATCTTGTGTTCTACCCAAGCTAGAGATCTCATTGTAGGTATCCCTTAATTCATTATCCAAGAATAGTGAATTCTCAAAGAACTCGACATCACTTCATTCAACTATTACATTGGTCTCCAAATTTAACAATCTATATGATTTGCTATTACTAGCATAACCAACAAGTACACATTTAATGTCCAACTGGTTCCGTTAGGATTCGTATTCTTATAATATGCAAGACACTTTGAAGTATCCAATATTAGGTTTTCTTCATTTTCACAATTCAAAAGGAAAAACATTTGTATATTTCAAAGGAATTCTATTTAATATCCTACATGCACTCAACAATACTTCACCATTTAAATTAAATGACAACCTAGCATAATTTAACATAGTATTTATTATCTCAAATAAAGTTATATTTTTTGTTTCAACTAAAGCATTTTGTTTGAGTGTTCTAGGTGCAGAATATTGATGAATTATCCCTTATTGTTCACAATACAAGTTAAAATCACTCGAAAAATATTCACCCCCTCTATCACTTCTTAGAGTTTTAATTTTCTTACTTAAATGATTTTCTACTTCATTTTTATATGCTTTAAACATATCAAAAGTTTCATGTTTATGTTTTATTAAATAAACATAAGTATATTTAGAGCAATCATTTACAAAGGTAATAAAATACATATTCTCACATCTAGTTAACATACCATTTAATTCACACATGTCCGTATGAATTAATTCTAAAATATTAAGTCATATTTACACTTTGATAATGCTTCTTAGTCATTTTTTTATTCCACACATGTTTCACATTTAAATGCATCATTTTCATTATATGATATTAAGTCACATTTTAACATTCTTTTCATAGTACTCTTACATATGTGACTTAATCTAGTATGTCATAAAGTAATTAAATCAATCAAATGAGCAAACTCAACTTTATTATTATTTTACTTGTCAACGGTACAAAATTTGACGATTCTTTCACTAGAATAGCATTTTTCAATAAATTTCTCATTTAGGGATAGTACAAGTTTACCGAACTAATAAACACTTTTAAGCCCGATTTTCCTAAGACATTACCACTAACTAACTTCCTATTCATTTCAAGGAACATGTAGTACATTTTTTTAAAGTAACTATTTTCCCAGAAGTGAAGACGATTTCTACATTTCCTTTTCTAATTACTTTGGAGTGGCCTTCATTACCTATTTGAATCTCTTGATCTCCATCCATTTTATAATAAGTTTTGAATAAAGACTCATCATATAGTTGCACATGTATCATACCACCAATCAGTAACTTTTTCCTTGATTTCATTTATCTCGCTCATGATGGCCACAATATTGTCTTATTTGATGGAGTTCACTTTCCTTCAGAGTTATTTTGCTTTCAGTCTCGACATTCCTTTACATAATGTTCGGGTTTCCCATATACAAAGCAACCTCCCTTGGATATCTTCTTAAACTTGTTATAGTTTTTAAAAGGTTATCTCTTGTTGGATTTATTTGAAGGTTCGGTCTTCTCTATAACATTGGCTTTTGAATTGCCTTCATAAGAATTGTCATTCTTATCTATAGCCATTGATTCTTCTTTATTTCGAAGATGTTTTTGCACTTGTTCCAAAGAATAATTTTCGGAACTATGCATTATTTTCTTCCGATATCCTTTCCAAGTCCCCAATAGTTTCGCAATAATTGCTTCCACTTGGAAAGATTTAGGAATTTTAATTTTGACCGCCTTCAACTTGTTGACAAGAACTGTAACTCATGTACTTGAGGAAGGAGGGGAAAGTTATCAAGCAATTTAAAATCAAAATACCTTGATATTAAAAATTCATTTGTACTTTCTTCTTCGACTTTATACTCGTTTTCCAAAGCATTCCATATTTTTCTTGCTGATGATGTATTGGTGTAGAGATCATACAATCAGTCGGATAACGCATTGAGAATATGATCACGGCATGTGATTTCATCCTCTTAACGCTTTTGTCTCTCCATTCTTACGGCTTTGGTATCTTCATTTGTTAGATCTGCAAGTGGTACCAATTTTGGATCAAGAATGTAGAAGGTTTTCAACGTCGTTAGGAGAAACTTCAACTTGTCATGCCACCTCATAAAATTCGTTCCATCAAAACGGTTCCAACGAACGAGGTCTTGATTCATCAACTTGATCGTAGTCGTGGTGGTTCATTCTCCATTGTAGATTATCGTTTGAGATTGTTGAAATTAATGCTTTCACACAAGGGGCTGGAAAAGAAACAAAATAATATAATCAAGAAAATCAGAATAAAAATTGAAGGCTCAAATACATAATCGTTGTCCTCAAATGATATTTGTCCCCTCTCGGATTGAATTTGATGCTTATATGGACTCTTGGCAAATTGTTCGAAGGATTTATCAAATCTTGAAAAAGAACAAACACTTTAGCACTAGTGTAATTCTTTCAAAAATCAAGAACACAACTAGAATTTTGAATATGAAATAAGAGAGTTGTTGATCTTTTTTCTTTTTGAAATGGAATATGATATCTCAAAAATTGATTTTCAATTATTTTGTATTGATCATTAGACATCTATTTATAGATCTCAATCAATACTACAAAATATGGTGCTGAACATAATGAAGAGTGGCGATTTTCCATCCAAAAAGGTACCAGATTCAATTTGAAAAAATCAATTAACGACTAGTTTTTAACTCTATACAACCACATAGAACAAAAATATGCAGCCGCATAAGTTGTTCAATGGCAGGGCGTACAAGCCCTGCAAGCCAATATGCGACCACGTCTCCATGATCTATGCGATCGCATAGGCCAAAGTTTTGGCCCTTAATTTCAGTTTTTGTTCCATGCACTTTTTATTGATTTTTGAATAACAATTTCAACAATATTATATGTTGATCCGACGCTTGACAAAAATATATTGCCGACGTATAATAGACCTACTTAGCTTGTCTTTAGACCAGCTATGGAGCTAACTCTTTTGGTTGCTACCAAGATGTCCATCAATCGACCTCGAGATAATCAGTTCATATTTAACATACGTTAAACATAGAAAACTCCCGGAAGATGATTGGACCTATCCCATTTGATGACATGTTCACACCACATAAACAAACATCATAGGAATGTCTAAAATTCAAAGATGGTCCTACCAGTGGACTTAATTAAATTTCGAAGCTCCTGTGGGGAATATTTTCGTATAGTGTGGTTTCTCACTAGAATCCAAGAATTTTTGCACTAATTATTTGGTGGGTTCTTGGAATGTGCAGAAATTCTGTAAAACGTGGTCATGTTTGTCCACAGAATTTAATCCCGATTCGCCTAAACTGATGATATTGTTCATCAATTCAAAATGATTTGAAATGAGATGTCCAAATCTTGATTTAACTGGACGTATTATTTCCGAATGAAGACATGCATTTCTCCACAGAAATCTATGTGAACAAAAAAATCATTCATCAATCAATCTAGACTACTTTTCAAGATAGAATGTGTTGTCTGACTTGTTCGAGAGAATCTACTTATAAGCTTGTGAATTAAGTATTTTTTTAGAATTTTAAAGTAATTTTTACTTTATTAAGAGTTGATTTGTTTTATTAAAGCAAGCTCATTTCATCCGGACCAATTACACTTTGCTAGCCGAAAGGAAGACCAAATCTGAGCTTTGGACCCATTTAAGAATCCGATTATTCGAACACAAAATTTTCGGACCATACCATAAGTCATTCCTATTTGCATTATTCAAAAACAGCCTTCTTTTACTTTGTATGATTTAATTAATTTTTTAGTCAACCTTAGTAAACGATAAAAAAATATTTTCCTTAAATATAATGGGAAAGTAGAAAATAATTACAGCTTGGACACGGAAATCTTATTGTATTTTATGTTTTTAAAGAATGTGACAGAATTAAAAATAATTATTATATTCACACTACAATTTTTATTTCTTGCACCACAATTTAATTATATTTAAAATTCTCAATCTTTACTCATTATAGTACTTGTATCCCTAACGACTTTTCATATCATTTTTATCCTTAAACTTTTCATGAGTTAATACATCTTGTAATTGATAATATTTTTATGCCCAAAAGTCTGTTGAAATAGTATAAAACAACTTATTTTTATCATACTTTTAAAAAATAAATAAATAAAAAGTGCAAAAAATATTTTCCTTAATTTCAAATCATGACAAAAATATTTTGATATAAATCATCAATAAAAACAAGAAGTAATAATTAATGGAAGGTTTAAGAAAAAAATTCGACGGAAAAAAGTTAAGAAAATAATTATTACGATGAATAAAAATTGAAGAGTTTAACTGCAATTAAATTGTGATGTATAAAATAGAAATTGTGGTGGCAATATAACCACCACAATTATTATTTACATAAACCTTTTAAGATGCATCCAAAGTTTTTATATTTAAGTCTCTCTGTTAGTCGTTCTAGGCTTTGTCGTTTGGATTTAGGTAGAAGAAATTAGTATTTTGGATCTTAATTAGTATATAATTATTAATTAATAGTATTGTGTTAAGCCATGGAAATTATAGTATGACATTTCTATCCGACTAACACCTCGTAATAATCTTATCTTATTGCTTACGTGTGATCGTAAAAGTAGGTTCAAAATTTTAATTAAACGTGGGTTGATACATGTAACATGTGACATAATATGGTACCGATTCGATAAACAGTATTTTGAGATTAATATTTTTGTGTTATATCTTATTGACTTCGTTATTTGATCGACCCTTTTGTTTAAACTCACATTATATTTTTTACACAAGTTTTGACTTGCTAATCACATTTGACTTTCAAATAGGCATTGAGGACACTTGATAACTTATCTCAAAGAGCCACGAACTTAGTAAATGTTGAGTCCGTTTGATATGGCTATAGAGAAGTCAAAAGAAATTTTTGAGACTCAAAAATTATTTTTGATCTCGTTTGATCTCAAAAATTAATCTAAAAACTATTTTAAAAATTAACTCAAAAATTATTTTTGATCTCGTTTGATCTCAAAAATTAATCTAAAAACTATTTTAAAAATTAATTACCAAACACCAATTAAAGTAAATTTATTAAGAAACTCTTTTAGTAGAAGCAAGAAACAAAAGTCTTGTCAAATGGATTCCACAAAATATTGACTAGACAAACATTTGACTCTCTCTCATGGGATCATTGTTAGGAAATTTCCACTAAAATTTATTAGCAAATTAATAGCCTTTAAATACAATTAACTTGCATCCTAATTACGATTACACACATATAACAACCATCATTAGGGTAATAAATGACCGCGAGACTCATTCTAGAACGTGAAATGGGATCTTTGGTAATTGATGACTCGTCGAATGAGCGTTGTGAATACGTGGAATAAACTCTTCGATTCGTTGCCCTTTCTATGCCGGCCCCTTAATTTTTTGGTCTTCGTTGACTACAAAGTAAATTCAGTGCCCAAAAAAATAAAAATAAAAAAATATATATATATATATATAACATAATATGATCACGAATTCTTTAATTTATATAAAAACTTAATTACAACGTTGTACTGAATGACATAAAACAAAAATACATAATAAAAATTTTCAATTATTGTTGAGTTAAATTAAAATAACATAACATCATAAAACTCGTCGATAATTGTCGAGTCGATTTAAAAATAGTATAATATTATAGAGTCAACTTATAATAGTACAACGTTTGTGTGATCCCCACTGAAAGAGTAGGAAATTAAGCATCATTAATGGATGAGAACCAAATTTTGCTACAATGTAACAACCCAATAAAACATGTGAACCAATGAAAAGAGCATTCAACGAAGTATGGGTGGCCACATTAAAGATGAAAATGAAATTGTTTCACTAGTCAACAGTATATTTAAAACGACATCGTACAATTTACCTTTTTGGCCAAAAATCAGCCGTATCCATTAATTATCTTCCCTTTTTAACATAAATATTAAAATTTGATTTTCGTTATATTCATTTGGATTCTTATAACAGCATGAAAGTCTCCATTTTGCTCCTCCAAAGTTCACACCAGTACGTCTCTCTATATAAATTGACCCCGTCGTTGAGTCTTTTCTTATATTCCATTCTGTAAGCAAAACTTAAAAAAGAAATGTCTAAATTTACTACTGCATTCGTAATAGCACTCCTCTTTTTCTTCACTATCTCATCCGATGCACGCCCCGAGCCAGCAGTGAAAACCCAGTACGAGGTTTGTGAAATAAATATGATCAGTTTGAAATTTTTTATAATCTTTTAAGGATAATATTAATATAAGATTATCAATGTTTATGTTCTTTTAATCTGTGACATGGTGGTGAGACACAGCATGTTGATGTGGAAGAGAGCTGCAAGGGAGTTGGTGAAGAAGAATGTTTGATGAGAAGGACCCTGGCTGCTCATCTTGACTATATCTATACTCAGCAGCATCATAAGCCATAGATTTCCAATGGATAATGGGCTCTTTTTTTTTTTTTATGTGTCTTTACCTTATCAGCTGTAAGCTTTTAGCACGTACAATCGGTAACTGATGAGTTACAGAGCGTGCTAAAGTATATCTATCGAAAATGGTGACTGCGTATCTATTTTGATTCTGTGTTTATGTTTTAGTTGAATTTTCTCCCCAAATGCAAATTCTACGAATTGGTTTTGCTGGTTTTTGCCAGTCTATATTTTAGCAGAAGTTGATAAGAATTCGAATACAGTTCTGTTGAATTAGTTGTCACGGTGCAGTGAGTGAGATATGCCTAGAAATGCTCAAATAGCCGACTCGAAATAGATGCAAAAAATTGCTGCAATTAAGTGACTAGAGTTTAACAGCTAATTCTCGAGTCTTCTATATCGAAGTCAGTTTAGAGTTTAGTTGTGTATGACATGTAATATTAGATATGACTGAATCTTAAAATTATAATCTTTATTTAATATTTTTCCTTTTAAATAAATCATACTCACAAGAAAAAAAAATCTTGTTGCTCGTTCAACGCACGTTAAGTATTCTTCTATCATGCTTGTGAAGCCCTTTTGAGGTGAGCTTATCTCCTTCATTTCTCATTCCTGCTTTACCTTATATAGTCATCATAAAAAATATTAATCGAGTGCAGCATGTTACCCTAATTCTTGATTAGGGAACCAAAGACGAGCATTTTTAATGTCTGTCCTAGTCGGCTTCTCGAACCCGATGTGTGCTATAGGACTCGATGAGTGGACTTTCTTTGCACTTTCTATCACTAAAGCATAGAGCCTATGCTTCTCTTTAGAATGTACCGTTTAGGTGCCCACGTACAATTGATCAACGAAAATCGGATTGGATCAACCTGTCAGACCCAAAAAAAATCGTGATTCGATGCATAAACAGATTTAAATGATGCCTATAAACCAAATTTTTAAAATCGAAGAAAAATCAACGAAGTAGCCGGTCCAACTAGAGAACCGGCCGACCCACCACCAATTATACCGGTTTTAACGTTTGCATTTTTATTTATTTTTTATTTTTTCTCAAAAATCAAACTATTCACTTAAGCCCATGTTTTAAACAATCAGGCACTCTCTCAATAGTGGCATGCCCTTTCCACAAGTCATTTCTTTAGAATTTTTGTTGTTGAAAATCAATGTGGAATAGGGGATTTGACAGCATTACGTTTTGAAAAGCAAAAGGGTTGGCGTGTAGTACTATTATTGTACGTGGGAATTGGGATAAACTTTTTTTTTCAGAATTTGATTACTTTTTATTCTAATTTTTTTATTTTCTCATTTATTTATTTTAATAACAAATAAAATACTATAAAAATATTTAACTGACTAACTATTAATACATTTGTCTATATTTGTTATCTTATTTTCTATTGATATTAGAAATGGACCTAATAAAAATTAATTGCTTTCAAGTTTATTAAGTGATCGTTACTCCCTATCTAAGTCATTTTGTAAAATAATATATTTTTTTGTCAATTTTTTCTTATATATTTATTCATTAATCATTTTATTTATTATTAACGATTCGATCTCGATTCGACCTTTCGACCCTTAACTCCTTAACTTTTTTAGGCTTACGATCGAGTCGGTTTTAAAAACATCTTGCAATATCATCATATATGCTTTATTAATTCATTAAATATTATCTGCTGAACTACCACATCGTACAAGTAGCAAATTAATTCTGATATCTTGGATTACGTAATAGAAGATGTGGAGAAAATTGAGAAATTCGAAAAAAAATTACGATCACAGGTTTCATATTTGATGAGAGTAGTTGACAGTTGAGGCAGTATGCAGTAATGGGTGTTTGCTTTTTTCTTTCTATTTCTGCATTTTCGGCCACATACATTAGGATAATTTTACAAAATAATAATTGCAGCGGTCAGTACTCTTCAATTTGATGATAGTGGACCACCTCATACAAATGAACCCTATTCTACTAGAACCTTTTTCTTTCTTTTTCTGAAAAGCATTCCTATGAGAAGTAGTACTGCAACAAATTTACGTGTGATATATACATGCACCCGTCACTCCTAGTATAAAACTATATTATATAGAATCTACCCTGTTGACTAGTTGACGATGTAGATTAATTACTTAATCCTACTTTCTTCAAGATACGAATGAGAGTTGAGCTTCATGAAGATACTGAGTTTTTGTTAAATATGAATTAAGAATATGTTGATGATCTAAAAGTCGATTTGATGGATTAAAGATTGTAACTCTATATCAATAAACAATACGATCAATCTACTGAAGAAAATCAACAGGTTTCGATACTTATTAGTGGACTATTGTAGAGACTGTTTACAAGTAGAAAGGATTGGAATTCTTTTATCATGCGACGATTTACTATTTGTAGAAGTTTATTATTGGTAAGTGCAATGATTGTACTCTACTAGGATGACATATATCGCGATGGAATTGTTTCGTCATGCTCAGTTTTATTTATTAAAGGTGTCAAAATGAAATTGAGCCGTCATGCCAAATACATGTTGATATCGATTGATGGGTAAAGTAAACGAATGTATGTCTCGCGCACAGGGGCGTAGGGAGAGGGGGGACAAGGCTCGGAATTCTCTTGAAATTTCTTTTCTTTTCTTTTTTTTCTATGTAGCAGCCAAGATTTTTTTTTTTTTGTCCCTCCTGGCCCCGCCACTGCTTGCGTATGAGCTCCACACGCGATCTAATGTTGATTAATTATTAATTGTTTTTCATTTGACAGTAAAGTACTACGTCAAACACAACTTATGTATTAAGATTCGGTATATGGAGCCCTAGACCAATTAGAACAGCAGCATACACCTTCATACCAAGTATGAAACAAAGTAATACTCAGTTGAGTCAAAGTTGAATAAGAATGACTGACTTAATACGAGGTAAGCGTTAGCTTTGGACTTGGCCTTACCACGTTAACTTTTGTATCCTTTATGCTAACCATAGCTTAATACCTTAAATTGGTAATTCATCGTACATTGGGTTTAATTAGTGCTATTTGTGTTAATTTGCGCCAGAACCTCACGACAATTCATTTTGGGCTTGGATATCTTTTAGCCCGAAAAACTAAAACTCAACAAATTAGTTGGTTTAATGGAGCCCAATCAGTAGAAAATAACAGCGGGTGGGCAACCCAATAACATAAAATCAGTGAATAATTTTGCAAATAAAGGATCAATTTGAAAGCTGAAAGGGGCAAATAATCGAACCTCGTACGGATCGAGCACTCAGAGCAAACGCGTTTCCCTCTGCACTGAATATCTCAGAATATGTTTGGTCGAAGAAAATTCCTATCTTTCCCCCTAGTTATTGGCGCTGTAGTGTAAGTTTTGACTGTCTTTTTTATCGAATCCAATATGTATATATTCTACGAGATTTCCATTTCAGAGTTTTGATTGGATTGATCAGCAAGCGTAGTAAGTGATTTAATAGTGCGTGTTTTCTTTTGTAACCTTCAATTTGTTGTGTCCATATTCTATATTGATTTTAATTGGAAAAATTATGAATTTAAATGCTTGGTAAGTTTGGGTAAGAAATGTGTTCAGTTGATCGAATTGGTTCAAATTAAAACATAATTAGTTGTACTCTGAAGGAGAATGTGGGTACTTAAATTATAATAACAGAGATGTCCATTGTCCATTGATTACCAGAGGAGCAGTACTTTTGTGTGATGAAATTCCCATCAGAGCTTGATATTTGGAATCACATACCTTGTTGATTTTAATTAGTGAATTATATAATTTGCATGTATTACATAATTGAGCGGTGCTTACCAAGATATTTACTTCAGATTGTGTTTACATTTTAACTTTCCAATTCTTTTTGTTTCAAAATTTTGTATTCAGAAGCACTTTGGGTCTTTTGGTCCTCATCGGTATCAGGTTTTTAGGGCTCATGAGCTTTTGCTTATAAAAACCTTAAAAATAAGCAATTGCGTCCTTACTATTTTTAAGGTGGTTATGAGCCCTTAAGTGCTTGTCTTTTTGTTTGTAAGCAAGGCCAAATGTTTTAATATACCTATAGGTGCTAGAACATACAACTTAATGCTTGTAAGCCAATAGTTTTTATAACTTAAGAATACCAAGCAGCCTCAAGGTTTCCATAAACAATTAGCATCTTGTCAGCGAACTCCTACTATTATCATTTATAATTGTCCATTAGTTTCTGTGTCTTTTACTCTAAACATTCTTTTCCATATAGAGCACTATTTCTCACTTAAAACTTCCATATATGTGGGTGTGTGTGAAATGTATGTATCTGCCTGGAATCAATAAACTCTTATCACTTCAGTTTTCTTTACACCACTTTTAACTTTATTGTCACATGGATCCATGTGTTGAGGAAACAAGACAATATGATGCAGACCCAAAAAAAAAAAAAAAATTGAAAACTAGGAATAAATAAAGTAAAAAGATCACCTTGTTCTCGTATTGGAGCATTCTTGTTGCTCATATTGATATGTTGAGATGTTTTTTCATATACTTTCTGAAAATGCATTAAATTTCAACACTTATGTGGACATCATTTTTCTTCATGGTCCTGAACTCTGGATGGTAGCATGGTGCCATGGTAGAACAATCTCTCCATATACCTTCAAACACCTTTTTCTCTGTTCTAGTACAAGGCAAGACCTATTATGTTGTCCTATCTGGAAACTGTTGCTTGTTAGCTTTTGGGGCTTGTTACCTCTTCTCTGATTTAAATCCGTAGCTTTTTTATTCAGGGCTTGTAACAAATTACACTGGTTTCAGTCCTTGTATAGGCGCTTGGCAGTGATTTGCAAAATCTTTTTCTTAGTTTTTTTCCTCCATTGAGATATATAGAAAATGGTGCCCAAAGCACGGCGCATGTGTGTTATATTTCTCTTCTTGCCTGTTTAAGATTGTGAAAATGCCATCACAGTGGAGCCTCCATGCTGATTATAGAATTAGCAAGCGAAGCAATGGCATCCCCCAGAGCTGGCACAGTAAATGATCAGAAGGCATCCATAACAGTAACTGAATAATAGTCATAATCAATTGTGAAGCTTCTGAGGGGTTATTTGATTATCAATAAACTAATCTATTTTTTGTGCTTTGCTAGTTTACCTGAATTTACTTTCAATAAAATGCTCGAGGGGATTGTTATTGTTGCAGGATAGGAGTCGTATCTGGGAAAGCTATATTTGGGCCTCCGCTTGATGAGTACTGGAAAAAGAAGCTTCAAGCAGAAGCTGTTGCAAAAGAGACTGATGCTAGCTCCGCTTAGATGATTTTCAACTTTGTCGGACCTATGAAAGCCAAACGGGAGTGCTCTCGCAAGCTGAGCTATACGAGTTTAGTAAATTATATTCTGAACTGGCTTTTACCGAATCTATGTCCCAAGAAAAAGGACAACGCAAGTTTTCGGATGTCCTTTGACATGATCTAGTAGAATTAGTCTTGTCCAATATACGTGCATCCTGATAACATTTGCAGATTATTCAGGTCAAATTGAATGCTTGTAGCTTCTTTTGTTTCATTTTGTATACTTTTATAAGCGATAATACTTTCATGCGATGCATGTAGAAGAATCACTTTCCAATTTTGTAAACTCTATCATGAATCTACCAATCAAAGCTGCTACGCTAAGCTAGTAATAGAGAAAGAAGCAACAAAAACGAGAAGGAAGATCCAATATCAAACGAGTTTTCTTGATAAGATTGAAGGCTATACATTTGTACGAAGATATACAAAATAAGTCACGAAGAGGACCAGAGTAATTGGTTTGATAACTTATGAGCCTGTACAATTCTATCGAGATATACCAAAGTTGTACTGCAGCAGATATTTTCCAGGATGCACTTGGAAAGAATCTGTCATTACAAGAGACAAAGATTCACTAGAAAAGTGTACAGGACAAATCAGTATGGAGCCAAAATCCAAGGTCCATTCAATATGTGCAAACACAGAGTAAGACATACAGTAGCAACTGTAGAAGATTTGCCACTCACATATCTCATAGTATTAATTCCTCGATCAACTACCTCCTGGTGGACAACATCAACGCTTCTCTTCGTGCACTCCGACAGTTTCTCGAGTAAAATCTCGAGAAACGATCTGACTGTTTCGAATGTCACCTTCCCAGTCATATCAAGAACAAACTTCCTATTGTTTGGCACTGCCAAAGTAGAAGAAATCTTACTCCTCCATCCACCATCTTGATTCTGATCATCGAACAGTTTTCGTGCCTTTATCGTGGTTGAGATTATTTTTGTCCCTTTCTCGACTTTATCATCTTTAGGAAAACTATCTCCAAAATCAACTTTCCAGTATGGAGGGCTCAAATTTGAATCAGTAAAGGAGCTTTTAGTCCACACTCGGTGAGAAGTCTGGATTAAAGTTTCTATAGCACCATTGCATACAGTTACCAGCATGTCTTTTACTTCAGATTCATGCTTAGGATTAGTCAATCCAGAAAAGATATCATCGTAAGTGTTTATGTGCATAGTTTTCTCCAAGTAAACACTAACAGCAGTGCTCACAAATAATTGTATGCAATCTCCAATTAGCTCTCGACACTTGTCCTCGTTAGCCACTTCAATCCACCTCGAAATAGACTGATAATCTGACTCCATCGAAAGATTATCAAGATTTACAAAACCATCCAAATTCGATCCTGTCTTGTGTTGTCTATCTGAATAAAATGCCATTACCAAATTTCTTGCAAAACTCCCAACAACTACAGAAGCAAAACCAGACCCTGAATCCGAAAACAATTTATTCATAACCCGCTCAGAGAAACCCAAACTCTCACTCACAGAAGCATCATTTTTCATTGCTTCAGACTTGTAGCCTCGCAGAATTCCCACTGTCAAAGCCTTTGCGATACTATTTACCGAGTGAGAAAACTCATCGGACCGAGTGATCTTGGATATTTGCTTCAAACTATTGGGAATTTGATTGGAATCTGATTGTATGAACTCTTTAAAATCATTCGAAATAATCCCAATTGTCTCTGCTGAATCAGATACCATTTCTGCTACAGAAACTAATGCACCTAAAAGTTTCAACAATCTTCTCCTCTTCTTCACTACAGAAGGCCAGTTGTAAATCCTATAACTAGTGAACCCTAATGCTCCAAAAACAAGAATCCACTTTTTCTTTCTCTTCGTATAGTCTAAACCTTTCTTCAACAGTTCCAAATCCATAACAAATATGCAAAATCTAAAAAAGCAAATTGAGGGTTTGGACAATAACGTCTGTATTCACAATTTAGCCGTTTTATTTATACACATACACAAGAATATATACGTACACGTGTGTGCATTCGGAGAGAAATTTATATACGCGAACCCGAGAGTGACGGACAATCAGTTGCAGAAAAAGAAGAAGGGATTATGTGCACGTTCAATGGAGGAGTGATGATGATGATCAACTGGAAACTTGTGCATGTAAATTGATAAGAGCGATTGAATTAGTGGCAGCTGTGGGATTGATGAAATTCAACATTCGGTTGGTGTATACGTATAGATGGATATGGACGATTTGTTGTACTTAATAAATACTACAATTAGTCCTTAGCCTTCAGTGGCTCTAGAATTTTTTTTTTTCCCAACCTTCGAAATTGGATTTGCAGTCCTCAATCTTTTATTTCTTTGAATATTTAGTTTATTTTACATAGTTCCATTAACGTCAGAGTTAATTTCCTCATATGAGATGTATTTGCTAATTTTTTGAATTGTAAGATGAAATTCTATGCTTAAAACTTGACCTATATTTCTTTTTCTTTCTTTCTTTCTTTTGAACAACTCCTTAACTTTTATTTCAAACCCAAAACATTTCATTATTTTGAATTCAAAATCTAAAAGAATATTACATTTTTTTATGTAAGAAATAAAATTCATCAAAATTTGATTGACTACATGACCATTTGCAAAGAAATTTGTGCAAAAATGTTCCAAAAAGATGAATTTGATCATGATGGTGAGTTTTTTAAATTTTTTTGTAAACTTGTACGTAATTGAGTTTATCTTTACTCATTGGGAATGATTTTTTAGTATTCGTTTGCTTGATTTTCATATTTATTTACTTTTTTCAATTTTTTGAGTTCTATAGAAACTTTAACAAATGCATTGAATCTTATAATAAAACACAAGTTAATAGATTTTAGACAGGGCCTAAACGTTTTGAGTTCAATTTCTTGGACTCACAAGTAAATAATAGATAAAAATGAATTACAAGATTCAAATGTTGACAAGTGATAAAATACCGTTGAACATAAGTACAAGAATTGATATAGAACATTGAATAATTTGTGTACATTCAGTTTGACAGCCCCCTTACATAAGGGGTGTGGCCAGCGATTTTGAGGGGGCTGTCGTCCATGATGTACACCAATCTTTCCCATGGAGCATTATCAATTTAGCATCATCCAAATCTGTTCAGCATTTTCTGAACCACATGAAAACAATTAAACGTGCTCTTTTATCATATTTAAACCAGTAACCTGGGTTTATTCGAAGTAACCTTTATGTACAAACATGACCAGAGTCTTCATGAAAGACACGGGAAATGACAAACAAACTATTCACTGCATGAAAATGAACAAGACGAACACATTATGAGGCATACATGATATATCAAGCCACATCAATGTCATCAACATCTAGCCAGTCATTTGATTCCTTCGTGTCATGGACATTTACATTTTCGTTGCTAGAGTGATTAATCTCACCATCCTTGGACGAATCAGACGAACTTTTCCTCAATTGAACCCAATCTTGTGAATCTTTATCTGAACTTTCATTTGCTTTCCTGAAACTTGAGGGCATGTCTCCATCATCGTCCTCGAGATCACTAAAGGATACATCATCATTCTCAACTGGTATAATTAATCCACTGGCACCACCAATTTCAGAACATTCTTCCTTTAGCCAATCATCACCATCATCTTCATCTTTCTCTCCCGAATCATGAGTATTTTGATCTTTAGCTCGATCAGTATCCTCTTGTTTAATCAAAGAATTTTCAATAATTGGAATTTCATTACTTTCAATTGGGTGCTTCACTGTTTCGGAAGCAGCTGCTGTAGTGGAAGTGCCCAATTCAAGGGCAGATGCCTTGCCAGGCTCATTGTCAGATAGAACAGTGGATGGCACAGAAAGGGAATCTTCATGATGAGAGACAGCGCTGTCTTTTGGATCCAAAGATCCTAGCTTTGTTGCAGTTAGGTTCTTCAACTCCTGCGCAAGCAAGGCCCTGGCTTTCACTATCTGTAGGAAACGTGCACAGAGTTCGTAATTAGAGCAACACACAAATAGTTCAGCACAGGCAGTCCAATTTGTAACAAATACTCAAGCCATTTGTACTCGGGAGCAATTGTAATCACATTAGATCAAGGCACCCAACCAAATAAAAAACTAACCAATTCCATATAACAGGCAAAAAGCCTCCAGAAGCCAGTCAGTTTTCCCATGACAAGGAGTCTTCAAATATTGGGAGAGAGAGATGAACAAAATTGACAGATTATTTGTAATCACTGTTGTTATACATGAGTTAATCAATGATCAATCTGATCCCAGAGGGAAACGCTGTTGTTGAAAATAGTTATTGGTAAAAACCACTTGACCATCCAACTTGCAATGATATGCACAATGAGATTATTTTGACTTCTACTTAAAGCTAAGTCATGAAGCAACTAATAGCCCTTTTATAGTGCGACTGCCTACTGACCACAAACATCAAATGTAAACTGGATATTGCAACTCAGTTCTGATAAAAAAGTCAATAAGTATCAACTGTTTTTAGAAATTACACAAGCCAAAAAACAGATGCACATAAAAACTCTATGAAAAGAAAAGAAATAAGAAATGGAGGAAAAAGTAGAAAGATAAAACAACAGAAACTAAGCCATATCCCCAATAAACTTGGGATTGGCTAGATTAATCCTTTTTGACCATTCCGTCTTGTTCGTTGCTAGATATCTTGAGAGATCTAAAGCAACTAAATCCTCAACAACTACCATAGACCCCTCCCTCTCCTAAAAGTGAGCAGGAACCTCTTTAGGTCAATGCAAAAAATGGCAGAATAAGAAAACAAAAAGTAAAACAGAAAGGCAACATAAAATAGTGACAATAAATGCTCCATGGAGCCCTAATGCTCATCAAGCTGACAACAGGAACCTTAGTAATCAAAGAAAATATAAACTTGGCTAGATAAATCTATGTGTTGATCGAGGTTCAGCATGTGCTGGATATTATAGACAATTTAGAAGAATGTTGACAAATTCAGATATTGTGCCCTATGAATTTGTAGATTTTCCTTTTAAGTGAAGATTAATAAGTAGCAATTAAAAACACCACTTTTGCATGCAAGTTAAAATCACCAAATTCATGTATGTGTAAATTTTAGAAAAGCAAAATACTTGTGACCAAGGCAATTTTATTAAAATAATAGTTTTCCTCAACAACTGGACATGTTGCTCATTGTGAGAACAATTACAGAATGAAAGAACTGCATGTCCACGTCAATTGACTCCAGCACAGAAGAAGAACAACCTGGGGTGTTGATAAAAGTTCAGCATCTTGTTTATCCAGTCTAGGATGTAGTAGTACAAAATAGATCTTCCAGAAGTAACTTTCACTAATATATCCAGGACAAAGCTCATTCCTCACAGCAGCTAATCTTGGGGCAAGATTCTCAACAGCTAAGGCGTGTTCTTGTTGTGCATAAGACAGGTCAAAATCTGGTGTCAAGAAGGAAGAAAAAGATTCAATGGAACTCTTTTATAAGAATTACAGTAATTTGCTATCATATCACGTGGTTAAACAGGTTTAGTAGTTCACGTAAGTGTCATGGATCCAAGTATGCAACGAACAATTCTTTTCAAGCAAAAAGAATGCACTTTTTTTTTTTTGGTCAGGCAGAAGAATAATTATAAGAATTGAGAACAGGGATATAGACATAACTGATGCTTTGACATGTTTTGCTTTTCATAACAAGGTCAATTAAGATCTATACAAGCAGATTCTGACTTGAAGGTGCTGATTTATTAATAACAGACAGATAACACATGAAGCAAAAAGCTAGTGAACGAGAAAGACATGGTGGCATGCAGCTTCAGCTTAAAAAGTACCACAAATGCATAAGTGAAACGATTTGCAACAGTATATAGGCAAGTCTTTCACCAAGAATTTGTCTTAACTTAAGAAGAATACATTTCTCACTTCAATAAAATTCTACACCGCCTTATGGTCTCTGTTTACCTCAAAATGTGAAAATATGTAAATATTTACACCCATTGTTTTTTTACTATCTATGGAAATCTGCTTTTGGTCAAACAATTATTTAAAAGATGGAAATTTACCCCTTTCATTTCATATTCAGATAATATTATCATTACATTATCAGCACCCATAGTTTTTTTAATATCTACGGAAAACTGCTTTTCATCAAACAATTATTTAAAAGATGGAAATTTACCCCTTTCATTGCATAATCAGATAATATCATCATTACATTATCAGCAATTATAGAAAAAATAATTCCAATATAGACCCTAATCAAAGTTAATTGCAGTGATCCTAATATGCTAGCCCTTGTAAACATTCCCAATTCCTACATTAAGATCTATATTACATGCGTGAAAAACCTAAATTAATAAGCGTATAAATCCAAAAACAAATAAAGAATGTCAGTAACTAAAAATTTAGAAAAAAGAAAAAGAAAAAATCGATTCTTCATACCTTCATCATCACTTTCAGGTAATGGGAAATCCAACCAGGTCTCAGTGTGCATCGCGATATCTCCTGCAAAAGCTATCACTTCCTCAGTCACGCCCGCTGCTCCTTTCCTCGAATCGTCTCTAATCCCTTCTTCGTCATCCGATTCCAATTGTAGGAAATTTGTAGCTATTTTGGTAATTTCAGAAACGTTGATGTTATTCGACAGCCTCGAAATCCCGCTCTTAAACTTCCCCCCGATCTCCGCGAAGTCGCTCCTGATCCCCGCAACCCCATCCGGATCCTCTACCAATTTATTCTCCGAATCCCGGTCGGACTGGGACTGCTGCGGTGGTGGGGCTAGAAATGATGCGACGCCCCAGAAATGGCTGGTGAGGGTTTTACTAAGCTCCGACAGGTCTTCTTTGACACCACGTGATGGAGAAGTTGGAGACGCGGCATCATTGTCCGGATGTTGTGGGGTTCCGGGTCCGGACTGGGGCTTGTTTACCCCGCTGTCGTCATCGTCGTCATCGAGTTTGAGAGTGTTGGCTATGGATCGGGCCAACCATGACATTGTAAATTATTACAGACGGGTCGGATATGCGTCCGGTTGATTTTGATTTTCCGGTCGCCGGCGATAAGACGGGGAATTACAGACGTGAATTGATGAAGCTTTGTAGTGTAATCGTAGTCCTAACTCCCAAAGCATTATGAGATGAGAAGCCTGCTAAACGACGCCGCACTTTGTTCCACGGTAAGAACATAATTAATTATTTTGATCATAATCAAGTTAATTTTTATCAAAATTTTTGTTATGAGAGTAATGGTATTTGTCACGCGATGATTCAATAGCATTTAATAAGAATTGTAGCATTTCAAAATTCTATTGTAATTTGTAAAAGCTATGCCAAACATTCTTATGATTTCCTAATATGGCTTACGATGACCTTAAATGTAATAAAGAGTGTGTTTGGTAGAGATTAAAATTATATTTTTAGTAGATTTTAATAGAAGATTTTGAAATGTGTGGTTGAAAAGTTGTGGGACTCATAAAAGATGTGGTTAATATTGATTGTTTGACTTTGACTTGGATTAAAATTTGATTTTAATCCGGACCAAACAAGGCTAAAGGATGTATTTGGTTTGACACTATGGAACAAGATTTCTACTTGTGATCTAGAATAATATTTGTTGAAGAGTGAATCTAATTAGAGTTTCATGTTAATAATAAGAGTCAAGTTCTATATCAATTTTCTTTAACGAGACTTATATTTTATCATGATAAGTTATTTTTTAGCAAAGCACTAATAAATTCAAACTAGCGAACACGAGAACTTGGTTGCTCCACCTCTACACAATCTACATGCCCTGATCGTCTAGACCAGAACAAGCAGCTGTCAAAATATAGACGAGCAATTAAGCAACGATCCATTGCATGCTAGCGAGCACACAAGATTGTTTGCCAAACAACGATCGAGCTTGATCGCCCAAAGTCTAGAACCGATCTATCTCTCTTGTGGATGATGACCCATGCAGTCATATTTGAAGTCTTCAAACTAAAAAATTTAATTAATTTAGCCTATTCAAAAGGAACCTAGACATTCCTATCGGATAATCGTTGGGTCGCCCTTGCATAAGGACGATCCCAAGCAGTCCCCTTGTCACAAAGTGAACCTCATACTACATTTAGCCACTTGTTCCTCCAAAATCCTCAAGATCTCATGAAATGCGTTCCCTCATCATTTGTCGCTCTTCCGCCACTTGTATATGGTAAATGCCTACATAGAAGCCTTATTACATTCATGATAAATCTCAAAGATATTTTTTAGTCCCTTCATGCTTCTCACGTTAGAAAGAACATATGACATAACTATGCTCTTCTATGTAGATATTGGGATAGCTTGGAACCAAAGCAAGGAAAAACCTTGGCTACTACCAAAAAAAAAAGGGCCTGGTCATTGAATAAATTTGATCGTTGGATAAAGTTATTTAACCATATCCCTGTCTGGTTCCCATTTTCACCAAAAAAATGCATTCTTTCTACCAACATAGGGTCTCCCACATGCTGACATGCATTTTGAATTGATTAGTGCAATTCTTAACTTTCCCGAAATACTCTCATTTGCCTTCAACACCCCGCTGTAGTCGGAGTGCTCACTATAGAGGATAGTAAAGGGATTGGGGGTGTAAAAAGCTGTTTGTGTATTCTCATTTTTTTTCTAAAATAGGAGTGCAAAATGAGCAACAAAGAGGCCTGTACTTTCTTTATTAAGAACTGACAAAAATTATTTTTATTGCACCATTATATAAATGTGTTGAAAAAAATGGACTCCAATCGAACCAATTTCCGGGCTCAGTTATGACCAATCAAAACCACAATTAACAACCTAAATCCTAAACCACTAAACCCAAAACCCGGTTGCTCCAAGGTGTCCACAAAGGGCAGAGAGTGTGAAGAATATGGCAGCCTCACTAAACAGCCTATCAATAGGTCAACACATATGCAAATGCAAATGACCCTATGAAAATATCTCACCGCACTTTATCATATCCCATTCCATGTTGCTCATACCTCGAGAACATATATCTCACCTCATCGCCCACTAAGCTCACTAGACTAATCATTCAACCCATGTCTAATTGGTAAGTCTCTATAGATCTTAAGTTCTCGAGATAACCCTCTATCACCACATCATTTCTCCCAATCTACGTAGCTAATGGGTCTCGACCTTACAGAAGTGATAGAAGTATCTCTCTCACACTCCACCTGATCAGGGTCTCTTCACAGATAAAGGATTCCAACATTTGATCACCTCTTCACTCGTAATCGAAATGTCACAACATCCCCAATACAAACCACCAATGTACCCTAGGCAACTATACTCTACCTTACCAAAAGACAAACACCGCACTACTAATGCANAAATGTCACAACATCCCCAATACAAACCACCAATGTACCCTAGGCAACTATACTCTACCTTACCAAAAGACAAACACCGCACTACTAATGCATCTCAACCAACTATGCATGCAAACAATTACACCAAATAATAAGATCACTCCAATTCATGTCAATGCACATATCAAACACATTAAAATGCAACATAAAATCATATAACGGAATTGAGCAATCACACACAAGCAGAAAAGGATTACACATGGGCGCAAATGCATTAACTAGGTTTACACTCAATAAACCTCACTAGGGTCATCACTCGACCCTAATGCCAAATTCGTCTCGCCTTTCAACTTACCATCTGCTTTTCTTTTTTCTTCTTAGGATAGTCCCTAATAAAGTGTCCAGTATTACCACAAATGTAACATAGTCTACCGCCGACTTGTCACATCCCTTGCTCTTGTTCTTGCCACCATCATCACTCGAGTCACTAC
>CAIGRP010012808.1:0-12807 GCA_903798385.1 Fraxinus cuspidata
AGCAACAATGAGTTCATCACGTGCGAACTGGTCAAAGACATTGGATGGTGCACTTTGGGTTTACAAAACAACTTATAAGACTCATATCGGCATGTCCTTGTATCGGTTAGTCTTAAACAAAGCAACTCACCTACTAGTTGATCGTTAGCATAAGGCGTATTGGGCAACACACATGCTTAATTTTGACATGAAGTTAGCAGGGAACAATATAATCCTTCAATTAGATGAACTCAATGAATTCATATTGGAATCATATAAAAATGCCAAGTTATACAATGAAAAGAAGAAGAAATGGCACAACATGGACATTAAGGAAAAAGAGTTAGAGGTTGGTCAACAGGTTCTCATGCTCAACTCTCACCTCAAACTCTTTACTAGTAAGTAGAGATCCAGGTATTCGTGTCCATTCATCATTGTGTCTGTATTTCTACATGGTGCAGTGAAAGTAATGTCTCAAGATCGATTGAGGAGGTTCAAGGTCAATGGACAGCGCTTGAAAGCTTATTGGGGAAGTGACTACTTAAATGAGAAGACAATCATGCTACTTGATAGTGTAGAGTAGCCTGAGCAACAAAGTCAAGCTATAGACTATAAACAAGTACTTATTGGGAGGCGACCCAATTCTTTTCTCTTTTATTTATTTAGCTTTGACACATTAGACTATGATTTTTATTGCTTTGGTATGTTAAAATAGATTAGGCGTCATCCATCCATCACTTGGTAGTTTGAGTCAATGCTAAAGTCACACAAGTTCAAATTTGTTTAGCATAAGTTTGGGGGTGTTAAACCTCACTTGGGTGTGTTGGAGGGAAAATAACGAATATCAAGGTAAAAACGAGGCATTTAGGACGTTAGGAGTTCAAAAGTGTGTTTGTAGGGGAAAATAGTGAGTTTTATAAAAAAAATTGGTTCCATACCACTTTCATACATATTGAGCATAATATAGTGTTAGTTGTGCAAGTGTTGGGTTTGAAATGCGAGTGGTCAAGTTAAGTTAAACCAAAACGAGCTTTTTGAGATTGGCATTAAGTTTCAAAACTTTTGAAAGTTCTACATTCTTTCTACACTTTTTAAAATATGTTAGGCATGAGAATCAAGTTGATGGTGGTCGAAGAATGTCGAATTTCAAAAAATAAAAAATAAAAAATTCGAACCTGCTGGTAAACTGTTCATGAACAAAACCTGCAGTCCGCGTGGTTGGCCAACTAAGGCCAACCTGTTTATACCATGTGTATACATGACTCGAGCCATGTGTATGCATGGTTAAAAAGATAGGATTTAAAAACCCTTAGGCCTTTTATTTTCACCATACATACACACCATGTCCTCACTTTTCAAACACTTATGGCCCCGTCTCTCCTTCAACACCCACACGTCTCGCAAATATATTTGGCATCCTCCACTCAAGACTACACATTTCCACCAACCACTACATCACACACTAAGGATTTACCACTTCATTCCATCTAATTTCCAAGAATTCAAGGTAAATTGGCATGAATCCTACTCTAATAGTTGCAAAATGGACTTGATTTTCTTTTATTGCTATTAGAATTCGTTGCATGACAATTGGTGGAAGGGATTATGAGTCGTAGATGTGGTTGTTAGTTGAGAAGGTTTGAGGTTGCACATAAAGGTGCTCAAGTTCCATCTTTCTTGACTATGTTGTGTCCTCAACTTGTTCGATGAAATGCTTGTATGAATATCTGGGTTGATTTAGGGCACCAAATCCACACGCTCCATTTTCGTGACTTGCATATGCACCATCACCTCTTTACCTTTACATTTTAGTCAAATTTACATGAAATATAGAGGATACGCAACTCTCAAGCCACGCCCCGTATTTGTTACCACAGTCTACTACCTGCATTCCCACCCCAGCATCTATATTTTGGTCCCAAATTCTGTATTTTGATATTTTTTGGAACATTCATATGACGTATATGATGTGATACATGATACGAGGGTAAGTCCGGGCCAGGATCCATTGATTGTTGAGAAAGGACCAATGAGTAGGTCACGAGCGAAGTGATTCAAGGAAGCTATGAGATTACTTGCTCATGCTATGATGGACTAAACGTTGATCACAACAAGCAAAAGATCAAGTTTCGTGTCGGGCTTGGAAGAAGAAAATAGATGGATCAACTTGGTACAAACAGTGGACGAGGAAGTCGGACAAAGTAACTATGTGACCGCAGAGTTACGTAGGCGCATGCCCCTTTACCGAGACTATAGATGAGGATAATAAGTGATCTATGCAGCTACATAGATTTACATTCGCGGTTTTGTCAATTTTCACGTAATCTTCTATTTTAGTTAAAACTCTTACATGGTATATTTTTGATATCTTCAAAACTTAAATTCAATTTTTAGCTACGTTTTATGTGTTCTCGATAAATATGACTCATTCTATATATTGAAAAACATACAATTATTGAGAGATTATTGCGAGGCAAATTTGCTTTCTTCTTGTTCTTCATTATATTAATTTCGAACTTATCAAGAATTAAATTATTGTGGCGTTCTACAAATTAAGTAAGCTCAATAAGTGTTGTGATCATGGGTCAAGATATTGTTAGCGATTGTCTTGGTTCAATAATTTATTGGGTTTAGTTTTTCAAATGTTGATTGTTGACTTTCTTGGGTTGTTCTAATTTGTCATGGGTTCCGTAGCTACAATTACTACGTGGGTTCGGATCATTGATATCTGAGTAAAGATCCAAAAATCAAGGTTATATCCTATTTATTTATTTATTTAGTCTTTTGTTTTTCATTCTTCTTGTTCTTCGCATTCTTTACTATTTTTTTTCGTTGAGTCTCCAATCCTTGAAATATAAAAAAAAATTCAAAACTTGTTTGTGTGCTAATTTAGCATCCAAATCAGTTTTTGTTTCTTTTACAGGTATCTAGTTGAATTTCCAAACAAAAAATGAAAATTTAGAAAAAAAATTGCCACCAGCATACAAGTTTATTTTTAACTAAAAATTTCAAATTCAAAAGCATCCAGTCCGAATTCAAGAAATACATTCCTTATTCATCCTTATTGTTTCATTCAATTTAAAATTTCTACCTTCTTAAGTTATTATAAATCACTTTCCTTACTTAATTCTTTGTTTGGACTCCACAATGGTTAAATTTTTACTTAGATCGAATTAATTCTTTGAAGCACTTACAAGAAAGCATTGAGTGGAAAAAAACAGAGTGGTGAGACTAATAGAATGAAGTAGCCAAGTTGAGTGATATACGAGTGTACACACATGAGGCAAATATTAAACTAGATTTAGGATCTCTGATAGACATGGTTCTACTTCAAGCGGGAAGAATAATCAAGTCAACATGTTGGATAAGGTAATACGACGGTTTGAAAGGTTTTTTTAAAGATGTGAGAGACAGATTGGATAAGCAAGATACATTGCTTGCTAACTTATGTAGGGAATAATTTAGAGAAATCCCTAATGCAAGGAGATAAGGAAGGCGGGATCATAGTGCGGATTATACTGGTGAATGGAAAACAGATAGTAATATTAATGAAGATGCATTGATGGATGTCAAGTTAGGAAGAATGATGGATATAGAAGTTAGGCATGAAATGAGGGTTATAGATCTAGTTGGAGATGGTCTTGATAGAAATATGGGCAATATCAAGATGACAATCCCTTCATTCAAAGAAAGGAGTGATCCGGAAGCATACTTAAAGTGGGTAAAGAAAGTAGAGTTGATGATTGCTATAGCTACTCAGAGGAAAGAAGGTAAAGACAGCAGTACTTGAATTTACAGATTATGCTATTATTTGGTGGGATTAAGTAATAACATCTAGGATGAAGAACTATGAGAGACCTATAAATACATGAGAAGAATTGAAGGCTATCATGAGAATGATGTTCGTGCCTAATCATTATTATCGAGAGTTTCATCAAAAATTGTAAAGCCTCTTCCAAGATTCTATGAGTGTGGAGGATTATCACAAGGAGATGAAGATTGCTATTATTAGAGCAAAACGTTGAAGAGGATAAGTAGGCCACTGTGGCCCGATTTTTGAATGGTTTTAATAAGGATATAGCCAATGTGGTAGAGTTACAACATTATATGAAATTGGAAGACATGCTATATGTAGCTATGAAGGTGGAAAGACAATTGAAGAGGAAGGAGACAGCTAGGTATTTGTCGGGTTCTTTGGGTTTCAACTCTTCTTGGAAATCGAAGTGGGATAACAATAAAGTTGATGAGACTGTTTCAAAAAGTAGGACTAAGTTATCGAAGGGAATAGAGCAAATTACCAGCAAAACTACACCCACGGTGGATTCTCAACCATCTAAGAATCGGGATATTAAGTGCTTTAGGGGCCTAGGATTGGGACACATTACTTTTCAATGTCTAAACAAAAGGGTGATGATCTTACGTGACAATGGGAAAGTGGTGAGTGATAAAGAGGGTTAATATGATGACATGTCGAAATAGGAAAATGCTAGCAATTGTGATGAAGTAGGAGAGCTATTGGTCACAAGGTGAACTCTTAGCACTCAAATCAATGTGGATTATATAAAACAACAAAGAGATAACATATTTCATATAAGATGCTATGTCAACAACAAAGTATGTAGTATGATTATTGATTGGGGTAATTGTACCAATGTGGCAAACACAACACTTATTAATAAAATAGGATTAACTATGCTAAAACATCATAGGCCTTACAAATTGTAATGGTTGAATGAATATGGAGAGGTTAAGGTCAATAAGAGAGTGCTGGTGAGTTTCTCAATTCATGACGAAGTGATGTGTGATGTAGTTCATATGCATGCCTGACATATTTTGTTAAGGAGGCCATGGCAATATGATCGGAAGATGATTCATGATGGGTAAAAAAATAAATGCAACATTACTAAGGATGGAAAATCTATTACTCTTGCATCATTGACGCCATAAAAAGTATATGAAGATCAAATCAAGTTGAGAAGTGAGAAAGAAAATGATTGAGAGAAAAGGGTAGAGAGATTGGCATTTCACAACAACAGAGCAAGGAAGAAAATAGTGAGGTGGCTAAAATTGAGAAAAAAGTAGTAGATCCAGAAGAGAAAAAAGAAAAAGAGTCTTGTGAGAGGAGATAAAAGTTTAAAGTAAATCTCTTTGCAGGAGGGAATGAGTTGAAGAGGCAGTAGTTGAGAACCGACATATGGTCTTGTTGGTTTATAAGAAGTCATTCCTCAATATTGAGGAATCTAACACAGCTATCCTTAGTTTGAATACTTTGTTGTTGCAGGAATTCGAAGATGTGTTTCTGGAGGACATGCCTACTGGACTACCACCCATTCGAGGTATTGAAAATCACATTGATTTCGTACATGGAGCTATCATTCCAAATAGGCCAACTTATCAAAATAATCCCGAGGAGACTAAGGAACTTCAAAGGCAAGTGAAAGATTTGATGAGCAAAGGATATGTAAGGTAGAGTATGAGTCCATGTACCGTATCAATGGTACTTGTGCCAAATGAAGTTGGAACCTGGAGGATGTGTATCAACTGCAGGGCCATCAACAATACAACGGTAAAGTATCATCATCCTATTCTTAGGTTAGATGATATGATAAATGAATTATATGGATCATGCATATTTAGTAAAATTGATCTTAAAAGTGGTTATAATTAGATTAGGATGAGGGAAGGAGATGAATGGAAAACTATTTTTAAAACTAAATAGGGGTTGTATGAGTGGTTAGTCATGCCATTCAGACTTACTAATGTACCTAGCACATATAAGATTAATGAATCATGCTTTACGTGCATTCATAGGTAAATTTATAGTAATTTACTTTGATGACATCTTGGTATACAGTAAGGATCTAAATGAACATATAGGGCAATTACGGTGTGTTCTTCTGATCTTAAGGCAAGAACAACTTTGTGTTAACTTTAAAAAGTGTACATTTTTAAAGTGGATGAGGAGAAACTTAAGGCCATTAAGGAGTGACCAACACCTAAAAGCATAATCGAGGTAAGAAACTTTCATGGATTAGCTAGCTTTTATAGGCATTTTGTCAAAAACTTCAGCACACTTGCCACACTACTCACGGAGATTTTCAAGAAAAGTGTAGGATTTCATTGGGGGCGTTGAACAAGAACATGCTTTTAATACTATTAAAGATAGGTTGTGTACAACAATGATTTTATCATTACTTGATTTTAACAATACTCTTGAGATTGAATTTGGTGCCTCATGAACCGACATTGGAGCTGTCTTTATGCAGAAACAAAAGCCAATCGCTTACTTTAGTGAAAAGCTAAGTGGAGTAGCTCTTAATTATCCTCCATATGACAAGGAGTTGTATGCACTTGTTCGAGCTTTGGAGATATGGCAACACTACCTATGGCCAAAGGAATTAGTAATTCACACACAACATGAGTTATTGAGGGGTCAAGGCAAGCTAAACAAGAGACATGCAATGTGGATGAAGTTCATCGAGACATTTTCATATGTTATTCGGTATAAACAAGGTAAAGAAAATGTGGTAGCAGATGCTTTATCAAGGAGATACATAATTCTAACGTTCTAGATTATTAGGATTTGAATTTGTTAAGGATATGTATGCTAATGATCAAGATTTTTCTAAAATATACGAATCATGTGATAAGGTTGCTATGGATAGATTCTTTAGGCATGATGGGTATTTATTTCAGAAAAATAAGTTGTGTTCCTAAATGTTCAATGAGAGAATTATTAGTACATGAGGTAAATAGTGGAGGTAAAATGAGTCATTTTAGGGTTAAGAAGACCTTAGAGATACTAAGTGAACATTTTTATTTTCTTAAGATGAAAGTAGATGTTGATCGGGTTTGTTGTAGATGCACCACTTGTAAAAAGGCAAAATTTAAGGTTTTACCTCATGGTTTATATGCTCCATTACATGATCCTACTGAACCTTGGGTTAATGTATCTATGTATTTTGTGTTAGGTTTACCTAGGACTAAGAAACGAAGATATTCCATATTTGTGGTGATAGATAGATTTAGTAAGATGGCACATTTCATTCCATGTCATAAAATTGATGATGCCACTAATATTGTGGATCTATTCTTTAAGGAAGTAGTACGCTTACATGAGATTTCTAGAAACATTGTATTGGATAGGGATGTTAAATTCCTTAGTCACTTTTGGAGGATTTTGTGGAACAAGTTATGGACCAAGCTATTATTCTCAACAACTTGTCACCCACAAACTGATGGACAAATTGAGGTAGTTAGTAGGACTATGATACAATTGTTACGCACAATAGTTATTAAGACTTTGAAGAGTTGGGATGAATGTTTACCATTTATAGAACTTGCATATAATAGGGCCACGCATTCTACTACTTTTCACTCGCCTTTTGAAATTGTATATGGTTTTAATCCACTAACACCTTTAGATTTAATTCATTTACCTGTGAATGAAAAATGTAGTTTAGATGGAAAGAAGAATGTCGAATTGGTGAAATCACTCCATGAGAAGATAAAGATTCAAATTGAGAAAAAAATGAGCATTATGCTTCTTAAGAAAACATTGGACGAAAGTGCGCTACATTTGAACCAGGAGATCGGGTTTGGGTGTACTTGAGGAAAGAACATTTTCCAGAACAAAGAAAGTCGACGTTGCAGCCATGGGGAGATGGTCTATTCCAAGTCCTTGAGAAGATCAATGATAGTGCTTACAAATTAGATCTTCCAAGTGAGTATAATGTTTTAGCTACTTTTAACGTCTTTGATCTTCTATCTTTGATGCAAGTACAGATTTAAGGTCGAATCCTTTTGAAGAGAGGGGGGATGATGTGATCCATGATATGAGGGCAAGTTCGGACAAGGATCCATTGATCATTGAGGAAGGACCGATGACTAGGTCGCAAGCAAAGAGAGCCAAAAAAGCTATGGGATTGCTGCTGAATCTACGATGGACGGAACATTGTTCACAACAAGCAAATGAACAAGTTTCGTGTCAGACTTGGAAGAAGAAACTAGATGTATCAACTTGATACAAGTAGTGGACGAAGAAGCCAGACAAAGTAACTATGTGACCGCATAGTTACCTAGGGCATGCGACTGCATGCCCCTTTACCGAGACTATAGAGGAGGGCAACAAGTGATGCACGAGACCGCATAGTTTATTTTCGAACGCGATTTTTTCAATTTTCACGTAATCTTCTATTTTAGCTAAAACTCTTGTTTGATATATTTTAGATATCTTTAAGACTTAAATTCCGTTTTTAGCTAGGTTTTATGAGTTCACTATAAATAAGAATAATTCTTTTGATTGAAAAACACAAAATTATTGAGAGATTATTGCGATGCAAATTTGCTTTCTTCTCGTCCTTCATTAAATTAAATTTGAACTTATCAATAATTAAATTCTTGTGGTGTTCTACAAATTCAACTAAGGTTCAAAAGTTTTGTGATCATGGGTCAAGGTATTATTAGTGATTGTCTGGGTTCAATAATTTATTGGGTCAAGATTTTCAAACGTTGATTCTTGGCTTTCTTAAGTTGTTTTAATTTGTTGTGGGTTCCGCTACAATTACTAGGGGGTTCAAATCAGTATACCTCTCTCATGCATATTTTCCTTATTTTGATCAGGTATGCCTCCCAAATGCGCAACAACCCTTTCACTTCAAAAGGAAAAGGCAAAACATCTTCTTTCTCCATCTCAGGACGTTCTCGTGTCGATGAGGATGGCTTGAGATGGATCCTTAGCCTAGAGCACATGCTTCGATTTGAACAAGTGGTTACCAAATGGACTATTTGGCCTATCAAAAGGTGATATTGAAGGATTTCTTGGATTGAGATAGAGACATTAGTTTACCTTGCTGGTTGGAAAAGGTGGTGCCAAAACCATTTGCCATTTACCCTACACTTGTCTAGGAATTTTGCACAAACTTCAACTTCTATATAGATGAGCCTAGTTTAGATCATGAGCATCAGACTTAGATAAGGGAGAAATAGTTTATGTTCAATCCCGAGGTCATTGATAAGTACCTCGCGTTGACCAGAGAGGACATCACCCCGATACCACTAGACTAGAATTGGCCAGAGTTAGTGTATGTTCTATTTAGGAGAGCAAATGCCTGGCTTCTTCGTCATCCTAATATCTTATACAACAATTTGATTGATTCTCTTACGATTTTGATGATGTTTATGTGCCATAATGTCAAACCTTCCAAGCATCGATCTACATTCGATCACATGAGAGCCGCTTTACTTTATCATCTGGCTAGGAGGCTGAAACTTGTTTGGGCACTCACATTTATAATTTGATATATGCCCGAGCTGCAAATGAGAACACATGGCACACACTCATATTTTTTAGCCTTATTTATGGGATATGCAGAGCTTACGGGGTGCGGTTCCTACCAGCTGAGCAAGCTATGCGTCTATCAACATTGACATCGCTAGAAACTGGTAGAGAAAATTCTAGAGTTATAGATGAGGATGGCAGGACGACAAGGACGATGAGGGCCATGGGGACGATGATGACATCCATCCCACTCCACTGCATGAACAACCAGTAGAAACAAATGTACTCCGTCAATGTTTGAAATGATGATCGGGCTCAATCAAGATTTTCAACAGATGCAGCAGGCCTTTAAAACCTTGGATTTACGGATAAAGGATATGAAGACTAACATCTAGATTGTGCGAGCGAGTACCAACAAAACTCAAGAAGATGTTTTTTACTTACACTGATGCATTGATAGGCTCATTGGGCAACCAGATCGATATACATGGATGATGGATGGAATGTAATTCTAAGCTAGTCAAATATATGACATGGTTCACGACGTTTAAGCCAAGATAAATCAGCAGTTCACTGTGACAATGGATTTTGGCCCACTTACCTCCACATCCATTGTGTGACTGAACAGGAAGTTTTCAGTCCTTTTCTTTGTCCTTAATTATTACATTTCATTATCATGTTTAGTTGCATTGAGGACAATGCATGTGTTAAGTTTGGGGTGGTTTTGTCTTCAATAATTGTATGTAGTTTACTATTTTTTGTGTGATTGTTGTATGTTAAAAGAATTTCTATTTTTAATACTTTTGTGTGCTAATGTGGGTTGAATGACCTTGCCTGGATTGATGTATACATTGGAACTAATACAAAATGTGGAAAAATTATATATTGAGTTGATTGACACTTGTTTATGTGAAACTTGGTCTTTATTGAACACGATATTCATGTTTTGCATTATGAGTTGATGAATTGGTTTATATTAGGAGAAAGTTGAACATAGCTGGTGTAAACCAAGAAAATCATGAATACATATACCCATAAGACTTCCTTTAGGTAAGTTTGGAGATAATTGAACTAATGTAGGTGAACAAGATGAAATGAGGTGAGAATCTTAATTTAGAGGCCGGTTTCGAGAATAAATATTTAATAAGGGGCATTGCATTAATCTTGGCAATTAAAAAGAAGTGAAAAGGCTTAATTGTGGAACTTCTTTTTGAAGCCTTTTTGACTCGAGTGATTAAGCTGGCAAGGATCTTAAAACCTAGTGTTTTATGGTCATCGGCTGAAAGCTCATTGCAGGAGTCGCTCAGTCGTTCAATGGAGAGAAGAAAAACAAAAAAAAAGAATTTTGAATGGTGAAATAAGTAGAATAAGCAGGTGCATAAAACAAAAGACGTACCAAATGCAAATATCAAGCTCCAAACACTTTTTTAGAGAATTAGACCTTTGACGAAGGGTTATCAGCTTAAGTGATTCTTGGAGGCCTAAATGATCAGAAATAGAAGAGAATCTTTATTCATTGAAATATTAACTTGTACTAGCAAAAATCTATCCAAACTAGACAGACCGAGGATTAGAATTACCTAAAAGTCAACTTCGGTGCACATCTTGGGAAAAGTGAGTGAAATGTATAAATTTGGGGATGTATCTCACGAGTGAAGAAAAAAAATATTTGACTACTACTGGTCTAGAATCAAACGAGTATTGAAATTGTGATGTTTACGTGAACATTCACACACACACACACTTTAAGTTTCACATTGAATGAGTAGAAATTAATTTCAATTGTGTAATTTGAAGATTGTTCATAATATTGATGCAAATACCTAAACTTGAGAGTAACAACATACCATCTGACCTATGCAAGCTCACGAAAAGTATTGCCTAAGGCTAAATTTCGTGTATTATGTGTACACTCACCTTGAACCGTACATACGCATGGTTTAAATCAGGGAAAAAAATTTGTTTCCTTATTTGGTTTTAAAACTTTACAATGTAATCTTTTGGCACATTATATATACTATACGCTGCCCAAAATGTGGAAGATGGATCTATCATCATATTGAGAGCGGAAAAGGTGATTTTACATTGAAGAATCAAGAAATTCAACGTTTGGGTTGAAGATTAAAGTGATGAATTGGAGCTTTCAAATTCTTCATCATATTTCTTGTCACGGGTGATGTCTTTTTTTTTTTTTTCTTTTATGTTATTTTCACATGGCTATCCTAAGCTAAACATATTATGTATTGGATGGATAACATAGCTTATTGATTTGTGGTTTTAATACAAGACATATCGTTTTTTAGTTGATTCTCGTGCTTGTGGTTTGATATGCATTAAGATTTTTTTTTTTTTTGAATGTTTGCGCACCATTTAGACAATTAAGTTGCTTATTTATAGTATTGGAGAATTCACAATAAGTAAACCATTGCATGTTGAACACACATGCAAAAGATATTAGGAATAATGTTTTTTGTGTGTGCGATCACATATGATAATCCGATAATTGAATGCGTTCTTTACATACGAATTCGGACCAGGAATATGAATAGGTCGTGTTAAGTATATGTTTGATATGTATTGAAAAAGAGTATTAAACATAAATTGACTATCAATCGTCTCAAATGCGTAACCATACTAAATAACATAAGTCGAGAATTAGAACTAGACGTCAATTTGTGGAGTCAGAAATCCATTAACTTGATCTCATAATTAACAGAAAAACTCATCTTTACAGATTTCGTAGTTAATGAAAATAATCATAACAATCAAACCAATTTGTATGTTACAATAGATTGAACTTGTATACTAGAGTTGAATATTATTCTTCGTGGGACGATACTAAAGTTGAATATTATTCCACTTGGGACGATATTAGTAGCTCACTAGTATTACTTATCAATAATTTCGTATGCTTCCAAGATATTCTACGAATCACTAGAATAAATTATACAGATTATAATTTATTATTATCTGCATCACTATTTATAAAATAATTAAATGGCACATGTCCAGGGGAAGACCCAGCACTTGGCCAGCCCCTGCGGCTGGCAGTGCTGGGTCAGCCAGGAGCTTCAGTCCCTGAAGCCAGAAGCGGCAGCCGGAAAATGGAGAAGAAGACTGACAGCCAGAAAATGGAGAAAAAGACTGGCGGGCGGAGATCCAGTCCACTGAAGCCATTAACCAGTTGGGCCGTATTTAAAAAAAAAAAAGCCCAAACGAAAATGAAAGGGCCTAACCCAATCAAATAGCCTAAACCCCCCCTCCCAGGCTCCCACAGGCCAGAAGTGAGAAGTCCATTACATTACTCCCAGCAAAAATTGAAATCGACGGATGCGAGAGTGTACAGGATGAGGGTTTGACCTAAGGAACTGCTGCAACTGGAGCCTGGAAGTGGAGGTTCTGCCTTCTGCCCAATTGCACTAGTGCCACTGCCTGTCTACGGTGCGGTCTGCCTGGTCTAGACTCTGGTGGCTGTGCCGGTGCCTCTGCCTGGTGGAAACGATAAGGCCGGTTTCCATTTCCTTTCAGTTGTCTTTGGTTTTGTACTT
>CAIGRP010012814.1:4209-16395 GCA_903798385.1 Fraxinus cuspidata
TTTTTTTTTTTTTTTTTTTTGGTTCCCGTGTTGTTTCTGTGCTTTATACGAGGAATTTGCTTCCAACTTGATATGTATCTAATTCGGGGAAGAAATATTAGATTGGAGGATTGGCATCAAGGATGAGGTTATTTGTTATTCATAAGTATTAGCAGTTGATTTACTAGTCGACCCACAGATAGTTTACTTCAAATGAGAATTGTGGATCTTTGCAAAGGTTTGACAGACTGTCCTTTTGAAGTCCCTATTTCGTGATGAAAAGAACACAACCAATAACCATGTTGCAAGTGATGGGTATAGATAAATTTTACCACATTCAATTTATGTTTTGTTTTGGAATTGGGCGATTTTTGTGAAATCTTTGGTGTGCATGATGATATTTTAGAGATTTGGTAGAAAATCCAAATATAGTTGTAACACCATTCAGTCTTTGACAGCAAAAGGAGCAACCCATTGAAAGTTTTAGTTCCAAGAATCAATGGAGACCACCAGATGTTCCTGTTCTCTACCTTAGCTATTTGGCATATCATTGGCATCGTCATTTGAGAAAATTAGCTATGCATTTTCAAGTACAAACTTCAAGAAAAACTATCTAGCCACAACACTATAAAGCAACCAAAAGAGGCATGTTAAGACCATGGTAGGAGAGACTTACTTTTCTAATACAAAGCCTAGCATCTCCTAATATGATTCTAACTTAGGGATGGCAAAAAAATTCGACAAACCCGATACCCACGGACCTCTCCCCGAATGGGCGGGACTACTCGCTTAATCAGGTATTCGGGTCGAGGGCGGAGAGGGAAATTTTGCCCTGGGGCGGGGACTGGTAACGGGTGCCCCACCCTGCCCCGTTTAATTGTATTTTATTTTTTTAAATTTCATACTTTAAATGGAAAATTTCATAAAATTTCATTAGTTCTAATAGAAAATAGAAACTAAAAATATCTAAAATTATTACAAATAATAAAAATCTTAGTTTATCAAATATATTTGCATAATCTAACTTTAAGATATAAGTGAAGATTAAAAAATATATTATTGTCTCATTCTATTGAATGGGGACAATAAAATGAATTATTTAAAATTTATAAAAAAAATATATTAAATAGGGTAGTAAACAGGCCTCGCCTCGCCTTAAACGGGTAGCGGGGCGGGGAATTGCTTGGCGGGACGAGGGGCGAGGGAGGTTGCCCCACCCTGTTGCCATCCCTATTCTCACCTTGATCCATTCTTTTTGCGAAGAAAGAGAAGTAGATCCTTCGTGCCTCCCCAAGTTACTGAGGATAAATTAATGTTATATGACCCTACATTATAATTTTTAGCACGAGAAACCTATTATAATACACGTTACGCCTCATTCAACGAGGCTATAAGCATGATCACGTGACAATTACATGATGAGTAAACTTAAGCCCATAATCCATGTCACTTTCTTACATGGCCAATTTGAGGCTCTTCATTAGTCGAAGTAATGTATTCTACATGACCCTCATACTCAGGGCGAACCCTCATCGACCAAGTGAGGTGATATGATGCTCTGCAGCCCTAATTTGACGTAAATAGCCTCTAAGCATATTAGGCATATTCCCTATAGGACTTTCCATAAAAGATCTATTATGATTTATTGATGTGACATCTCTGTAACAATCACTCTACTAGGTGAAACTTGTTAGTCTACTTATATGCCAAGCCTAGGTCATTAGGTGACTAATTTTCAGAAACATTAAATACCCCTGAGCTTAGGACTGGTGGATGCCTAGGACAAGATGCAACAACTGTTCAAATGATGTCACGTGTCTCTTCATCTAACGGTTATCATTTCTCCTCTTCCACTATATAAACTTACATTTAGTGCCAACTGAAGGTAATGCAAATTTACACACTTAAATTAACATTGCTCTCTCATTTTACCCTCTAAATCGGTTATACCCTAACGTCTTAAACATGTCTCACACCCAAGTACATTCATCCAATTGACTGACTTGATCCTTGGAGTGCACGCATTAGCCTCTTTCACATCTAGAGAAGGCCAGTATTGCTAACGATTTGCTCTAGTGTGCAAGCAATAGGCTACGTGGGCGTGAGCAAAGTCAAAATTTGTTGGTCATGTTACCTATGCAGAAACTGAGATCAATAGGTTGGTACCGTCTGTGAGATACCACACTGCTAACCATGAGCAAACCTCGTGGAAAAAGTTTACCAGAAAGTGCCTCAACTTGTCCCTTGAAAAATGTATTGTTCTTAAATAAAGAATAAGTGGAAGTTTAAAAGAAAGAAGGTTCTACATATTCTTCCTTCTTGGGTGTTTCAAAGTTTTCCTTGAAAAAAAAAAAGAATTTGAAGAAGAAAATCTGCTCTAAAAGATCCCCTCTTTGATTAAAATGGACGTCCCTCACCATGAGTGAAAGTAAAGAAGAAATAAATTCAAGGAGAGTAAGGAAAGTCTTTGAAGAAGAGGCCATTCGAACCCATGTAACCCACAGTTGACTTCATCATTGTAGATGCGATATGGTCGCAGCATCGACAACAACCGTTTACATGATGCATATTACATATTAGAACTCCATAACACAACAGCTCCTCAAATAAATGCAAGGCCAAGCGGGTATGCAATTACCTTAATGGCAATAAGCTCAATGGGAGAACTGACAAGAAGAAGAGTAGGTGCAAAATGATAGGCCTCACTTTTAAAGGCATAGAAGAGATGACGCCCTATCGAAAGAAAGGTAGGAGTGTATGTTTCTATCAACTACATACGAATGACCCGTTCAATGGAGAGGATAACTTTCCTCCAAATTTACGAACGAGACGAAAGACCTTAAAGGTCTATCACAGTATTCAATAGGAGGCGTCGAAACACCTAGAAATAGGTTACAGCAGGAGCTTCCTATATTTAGGCCCCATGAACAGATGCAAGGGAATAGGCCCTAAAATGACTCCAAACCTAGAAAATGGCAAGAAAGGAGGTCTGTTGAGGCCACGAGAAAGCAAACTATGAACTTCTTACTACCTCGCTACCAAGCTTATGAGGATGATGAGAATACGCCATTCAAGTCTCATGAGCTTGCTGAAGATAATGAGACACTACTAATGTATTTCGTCGTATCTAAAGATACCATCAACTTGGTCTTTATAAGAGAGAAAGGCAATCACTAACTGCCCATGTACTATGTGAGGAAAACATGGTGACAAATAATATGGAAATGGTTGACACCCTTGAAGAAGGGGAAACCCTCTGAGTAAAGGAAAGACGTCGAAACGGTCGAAGTCCTTGAGAAAGGGAAAACCTCTGGATAAAAGGTCATGACCACAACAGTTCCTCAAGAATGGAGGTCTCTAAAGAAGAGATCATGAATGGAATAACCCCTCTAGAAGAGAGCATTCCAAAAGCATATTTGATGAATTAGGAGGCCATATTTTCGCCTCTGCATAAATGTTTCATATATTTTAGAGGCTTCATCCTTAGAACACGAGACTCCAACTTTGCAATTATGATTTTTCAAAGTATAGAGGCCTCATCTTCACCTATGCATCAGCGGCTCCGCAAGTAAGGCTTCATCTTAGCCTATGCAACAACCTCTCTACTATACAAGACCTAATCTTTGCCTATGCATTACCACTTCTACCATGCATGGCTTTATCCCAGCAATGGTACCTAACTTATGCATCAATGCCTTTACTACACAAAGCCTCATCCCTATAATTGGACCTTGCATATGCATCAACACTTCTACTATTCATAACATTGTCCTAGCCTATGTAGTCGCCATCCAATGCCTCATCTTTACCCATGCATCAACACCTCTATCATTCAAGGCCTCATCCTTTTCTATGCATCAGAGCTTCCACTGTGTGAGGCCTCATCCGAACTTATGCATTGGGGTGCAAGGCCTCATTCTTACAATAGAACTTCGTTTATGTATCGCACCTCTACCATGTAAGGTATCATCCTAGCTATGCAACAATGCATATGCCATGCAACTCATCATCCTTGCCTATGTATCGATGCCTCTGGCATTCAAGGCCTCATCCTTGCCTATGCATCAATGCTTCCGCTATGTAAGGCCTCATCCTAGCCTATGCACTAGCGCCTCGACCATACAAGGTCTCATCCTAGCCTATACATCATCGTCTTTATCATGCAAGGCCTTATCATTGTCTATGCATCAGCGCCTTTGCCATGCAAGGCCTCATCCCAGCCTACGCATCAGTTTCTTTATCATGCAAGGCCTAATATCCACAATGGGACCTCGCCTATGCATCAGCGTCTCTACCTTGCTAGGCCTCATCCTTACCTATGTATCAATGGTTTCACCATACAAGGCCTCATCATAACCTATACATCAGCACATTCATCATACAAGGTACCTTATACCTACAATCGTGCCTCACCTATACATCAGCGCGTCCTCCATGCAAGGTCTCATCTTTGTCCATGCATTAGTGCTTCCACCATGCAATGACTCATCATCGCCTATGCATCTGCTCCTTTGCATCTATTGTAATACAATTCCTCATTCTCGTCCTCTTGACAGGAGAGAAGTGAAGTATTGCAAAGGGAAAACACCTTGAAACCTACTAAGCAAATCACATTATCCCCTGGATGAATGTATCATCCACCATGCAGGAAGCTTGAGGCATGGATGAACCATCCATCAATCAAGGAAGTCTTTTTCATCATAGCAGGAGAGGTGTGACACATTCCAAATGGAGCTCGCCTTGAAACCTACGAGGTAGACCACATTATTCTTTGCATGGATGAACCATCCATCATGCAAGGAAGTCTTTTTTGCGAGATGTGTGAAGCATCCCAAATGGAACCCACTTTGAAACCTACGAAGTGGACCTTATTATTCAGAGCATCGCCCTTACGTAGAGCCTCATCTCATCAACACTTCAACTTTAGCAAAAGTTACCTAAATCTCAAAGCATCATCGTCACGTAAAGGCCACGACTCTATGCCACTTATGTTCGTACAACTTGCCATGAAAGGCGCCTACACATCAACAACAAATAAGTCCATGGATTATATAGTTTCAATTTGGTGAACTATTGTGCTATGTTATCTCTTTACAACCAAATGGTTATCTCAGCTACATAGTTTCAACCAACATAAAGTACTCAACGCTAAAGCATTACTTCTCGAACAATAGATCACACAACATGGATAACACACCTGAACCCAAAAAACACATGAATTATATAAATATTTATATATGAACTTAGGGGATTATTGTTACACCTCATCTAATGAGACTACAAGCGTGGCCACTTGAAAACCACATAAGAGGCGAGCCCAAGCTCATACTTTAAGTCACTTTCTTAGCTAGCCAATCTAAGGCATTTCAGTAGTCGAAGTGATGCATTTTTGTTCAACCCCCATGTAGAGGCCAAACCCTCATGGACTTTGAGGTGATATGATGCTCTATAGCCCTATTCTAAGGTGAATAGCCTCTACAAATATGAGGCACATTCCTTATAAGTTCTTTCATACAAGATTGATAATAGTGCAATTATCACGTTTTTCATCCACTAATAATTGCATTGTCATGGTTTATTGGCACCTAAATGTTCTAAGTACACTTTTATTTTGGTTTAGGTTGCAAATGGGTGAATATGGTGGAAATTAGAAGAAAAGATCGACAAATGATCAAAATGGAAGAAAGTGAAAGTTCAGGGACTAAAGTGCAAATACTCTAACTTGTTTCTAACCTTGTGATGAAGAGTCGAGAGTGTTATAGGTCAATTGGATAAGGAAATGAGTCAAAGGGATGGAATACGGCCAAAACATTATCACATATCAACTTTCAAGCTGAAACGTTTTGCACCAGTTTTTAGCCTCATATTGAGATCTCTTTACAACATGGTGGATGATCGAATTGGAAGTTGACATTTGAATTAAATTTGTATCCTTTTGAGTTAGCTTTCCAATGCATCTTGAATCACTTCAATCGGACATCAAGAGCGAAATTTATGACCAAATTACTCAAAGCTATACGGCGGAAAAAAAAAAAGTAAACTATGCAGTCTCATGGTTATAAATCCATGCAATCGCACAGAAGCCTTCAGCGAATCAAGAGGCTGAAATATTTTGTTCTATGCGATCGCATGAGTTTGAACTATGCATAAGTCATTTTTGTGTTCGAAATTTCAGTTTTCGAAATTGATTCCAATAGTTATGGTAACTAATTTTTCATGCGTTTCTAAACCCTAAAACACTCTAAAAGACCTCGGGATGTTGTATTCTTCATCTTCATCATCTCTTAGGCTCAAGAAACACCATGAACAACTAATTTTTTCGGTGAAGCTAGAGAGGAAATCTTTCGGAATTGGTGATTTCACATCTATTATTCACATATTTTGGCATTCTCTTGTTGAACGACTCTACCATTTATAGTTCTTTTCATGAATTTGTAATGAGATTGATTTAACTTTTATTAAATTAATCATAGATTCAGTAATGCTTTTTCTATTGACGAACTGAAATATTTGTTGAATTATAATCTCATGAGTGTTACTGGTGGATTGTTTACTACTTTATGCTAGATGTATAAAGACGTTTTTCTGATCTTATTCCAATACATTAATGCGTAATTGTGTTATAGAGAAACTAAATTATAGAGTTACAATTGAAATTAAATTGATTTAATGGTTTTATTCTCCTCATCATGAATTAATTTTGAGGTTGGCTTAGTTTTTATTAAATTGGTCGTAGAATTAGTCACGCTCTCTCTATGGATTGGTAGAAATAATTACTTAGGTTTTAATCTCACTTATTTAAGTTTATTGGTGTGATTCTCTACTGCTTTATGTTTTAGTATATAGCGATTTTGAATCTAATTTCGATAAACCAAGTGTGACATTGCAATAGGAAGATTAACCATTAGGATCACGTTAGAATTAAATTGGGTTTAAACGACATATCTTCTTATTAGAGTGATGAGATGAAGGTCTCTAATTGTGTTATAAAAATGGAATAATTGAGTGACTGACTTGATCGTCGAGTGCACGAGATAGCCTTCCCACCCTCGGAGAAAGCCACATGTTGCTAATGGTTTGTCCAAATGTGCAGGCTACGTAGGTACGAATGAAGTCAAAATCTGTTGACCACGTCACTCGTGTAGAATTCGAGATCAACAATACATGTAAAATAAAGAGACACAAGAAATAGTGAATAAATCCAGAATTTCTTGAAGAAACATCAATGAAGGGCTAAAGAGAGCGCGCTCACTATTAACTAGAACAAAAAGTCCCTAATTAATAATAATCAATAGTTTGATGTTCCTTAGCCTTGTTTGATGGCCATTATTTTGAGAAAATAGAATTTTGAATAGTAAGTCTTTGGAGAATGTATGGTTAAAAAGTTTTTGGATTTACATGCAAATATTTTATTGTGTAAATGTATGATTGAAAATGAGTATGAGAATTAAAGAATTTGAAATAATAGTTGTCAATAACATTTGGGGTGAAAAATAGAAAGCCCAATTTCATCGTAATTTACTTTGGTCACATGTTGATTTTGAGGAAACATTGCTTTGACTATTATGGCATATCCTACAATGTTGAAAACTTGCTTAAATTCTCCTGCATATGTTTTGGATGCTGGATTGAACAAAGTAATATATTTACACCCAAAAATGTGCAACTCTCCCAAATTGCTTCAGATAAAGACATACAAATGCAAATAGTTGAACTTGCTTGGACCTATTCATCAAGTAAATAAACACCTTAAATGATTTATTTTTCTCTTCTCGTTGAAACCATTGTACCTTTTGATTATGGTGTGATTCTATTCTTTCTGGTATCCTTAACCAATCCATCCAATCACTTTAATGGAAGGAGCACGGCCAATATTTTGGATTCGAATAAGAATAAATATGATCTTTATAATGCTCATTCTCCACATGAAATCCAGGATTGAAAGTGACCATGCCTTCATCCATAAGGTACCAAGTACCGGGATTGATCGAAAATTCGTTACTATCTCANTAAGGTACCAAGTACCGGGATTGATCGAAAATTCGTTACTATCTCAGTGGCCTTCTTGTTTTCACCACTTACCATCATCTATATGGTGACATTTCTAGCTTTCACCAAGGTTGCAAAGCCTCTATACACAAACTAGATGATAAAAGTTACCAACTTGAAAAGCATATCCAAGATAATATCCATTGTATCTTAATGTTATTCTCGATATCAAAAAACTTCAAAGCATTTTCTCTTTTTTGTATTGATAAAAATTGTTTTCTTAACGTCAATTAACTCTTTTACTTATAATTTAACAAATTCAAAATGTTGAGTTAGTTCATTTCAACTACCATCTTCATCTTAATGTCAAAAGGAGATGATATCTTTTGCAGTTTTATTAAACAAAGTTGTGTGGTCTATACTAATGACTTGTAGAATTAGAAGAAAGAAAAAGTAGAAACAGGGATGAAGCGAGGTATGTTGTAGAAAATCTCCTTAAGGGAAATCTCGCACCTACAAATGTGCTAACATGATTATCAGAAATTGTCTCCCAAAATACAATGCTTATTCCAAAGTCAATACTGTACTATACCAACTTGTCAATTGAACCAAATCATTGACAATGTTTTTCTCGGATGGAATTGAATCGAACTCAAAAATACTTGGGCAAAATTTTATTTCTGAAAGTAATTCGAACTTAGATATTTCAACAATGTAAAAGAAACATAAGTACATCTGATGATATGTCAATACTTAGATAAAGTGGTAAGAATAAAACATTTCCAAACAAATGATTTGGATTTGAAGCCATGTTAAGAAAGATACATAAATTCCTTTAATCACTTTTTAAAAAGAGGGAGAGAGAAACAAAAAGTATATCTAATGGTAATTATCCTAAAATATGTAACAATAACACAATCAAGCCCTATTATATTATGGTGTAATTGACTAATTTTAATAAACATTTTCAATAAAATATGCCATGTGTCCATGTACAAATGGAAGTGTTTAAATTAAAATTGATAAAAAAATTTCCGTTGTCCACAACATTTGTAGTCCTTTGCACTTTTGTCCCTAATCTTTTTTCTTAACATGCGTATCCACGATTTATTTTTATTCTCATTTGTGTCTTTTTCTTGTTTATAAGTTGTGGACATGATTGCTCCTTTTCACCTCTTCAATGAATTTTTTTTGGAGGAAGTTGTCTTTAGAGATGAACTCGGTTCCGCTTAGCCACCACGGCTCCAATTAAAAGACCATGTCATAGTCTGCATGAAAATGTAAGTCAAATCTGACCAAGTCAACGAAGGCTTAGTTGGTCAAAATAAAGAAGTCAAAGAAAAGTTGATGTTTCGAGGCTCCTCCCGATCGAAGTCCTCAAAGAAGAAGATGACATCCTTCTCATCCGAAGTACTACATAAGTGGCTGAAGCTCTTAAGTTGAAGCACTACATGAGAAGCCAAAGAAAGAGTCGAAGCTCTCTGTTCCACAGCTCTTCACATCAAAAGACGTCTAATACGAAGCTCCCTTTTACTAAAGCCCTTACGGTCTTTTAGAGGATCTGCAGGCAATCTTTAGGAGATATTGATGTAACGTTTGTAATAATAAATGTCAAAATTGTCAGCCTAATGTATAAGGCAGCTGACCCCTTGTCAATGTATTAAATGCATAGGAGACGAAGTGACATGAGGCTTCGATCTAGGAGATGAGGTCACGTAGTTCTGATCCAACGGCTACCACATCGATCAGAACTCTATAAATAAGCAATTGTTGTAACATTTTTAAAAAAATGCAACCCTTTACAATTAAAACCACACTCAATCTTCTCTCTTACTTTTCCATATTTATTTGTTTGAGTTTAGATTACTTCTACTTTGGTGGAGTTGTTTATGATTGTTTGTTTATATGCAATCATCTTTGATCATATTGCTAGTGCTTGAAAATTTTTATCTCGTGCAATAGAATATCTCCCACGTCCATAAACACCAACCTTCTCCGTCTGGATCTCCAGTCAAAATGTGTTGGAATTTGTTTGCGTGGACACGTGACCATTACAAAAAGTAGGGTCTACAAATTGGCACAGCCTATGGGAAACCACACATTCAACCATGAAAAACCTATGGAAAAAGCCATAGGAAGATATATTGTGGGGTGATCTCTTACCTTCGAAAAAAAAGGAGTTGTTCTTGAAGAAAGAACCACAGAGAAAGTCCAAGGAAAATCGCTTGTTGAAATTTAGTCTTTTCTTTGAAAAAGGAATATTATTTGTTTAGGAAAAGCCAGTTATTTTTGGAGAAAAAGATACAATGTCAAGGAGCTCCGACAATGAAGAATCAGTGTCTCAAAGAGCTAGGGAATACCCTTGAGAGGCCTCCGACCTCATCATCAGCATTGGTGAGGCGGATCTAGGATAGCTACCAGACTCATCAGGGAAGTGGCTACTATGGTCGCCAACATGAGGAATATCACCCAGCAGAACATTGCCATACAAGTGCTATTGAGGAACATGCAAAACTAGGAAGGACACCCAATGCCCCTGTATGCAGCTCAAGGGAAGCTCACCTCCCTGACCCTACCCTAATCCCACGGGAAAATTACTATCATGAAGAGGAGTTCAAAGTCAAATGGCCCACCAACAATATGCTTGGGAAGAAGCCCTTCAAGAGATGGAAGTTAGGTTAACACTTCCACCAACTACGTCACTAACCAAGAAATGAAGAAGCGAAGAAGAAGGAATACTCACAAGTTAAGGAATGAATAGGGAAGATCACCGGTGGGAGAAAAGGTCTCAAGAACTTTTTGATACAAGGGAAGGAGTGTGGAAAATCATTTTTTGCAAAGTAAATAATGAAAGGGGTAAATGATTTTCCTTTTATAGGCTTAGGTCATCAACCTTAGTCGTTGGATCTAAATCTTAAGCATCCAACTGTTCATTTAAGGGTCAGTCCGAGCCATCTATAGCATCTGCCTTTTCGTATTCAACAATTTAGATTAGAGCGTCTGAGTCACGTGCACCAATGCGTTTATCTCTTATAAAACACACCTGCAGCTATCATCGTTGAACATTAAATATTGCGATGGTTGCTATATGGAAAGTTGAAACGTTGCAACCATTTTTTCTCGAAAGCGTACAAAACAACTAATCATTTGTGTGCAATAATTATGGGTGCCTTACATTCTCAACATTTCAAAAAATACTTCTTCAGAATTAATGAGCTCCAACCTCAGCAAGTAATTGAGGCAAATCACTTTAGCCTTGACCACAACTTTAGTAAGGCTTCAGATATGCAAAGCCACTTCGAAGCGAACAACCTCGAATGAAAATTGCCCAATTGACGCTTCCCAGCCTCTTCTACAAAATCAAAAGTTTCAAAGTACACAGCTTCAGACAACAACCTCGATAAGAATTCATGTTTAAATTCTAATTATAATATAAATATTTATATTTAGACTTGGGGGACTATTGTAGTGTGCTAAAAATCACCCCAACAAAACAAAATTTTTATAACGAAAGTCCATGCATTACATGAATAATGATGCCTAGACTTGGGAGACTATTGTTATACCTCACCGTCGAGGCTCTAGTCAAAAAACCATATCATAGTCCACGTGGAGATATAAGTCAAATCTGGCCAAGTCAACGAAGACTCGTTTGGTCAAAATAAAGAAGTAAAAAAAGCTAATATTCCGAAGCTCTCCCTGGTCGAATTCCTCAAAGAAGAAGCTGGTGCCCTTCTCATCTGAAGCACTATATAAAATGGCTGGAGCTCTGAAGCCGAAGCACTACATATGAAGCCAAAGAAGGAGCTGAAGCTCTCTATCTCGCAGCTCTTCTTCCAAAACGAAGCTTCCTTTGACTGAAGCTCTTGCTGTCTTTTATAGGATTTGCGGGCAATCTATAGGAGTGATTGATATAATGTTTATAATAATCAATGTCAGGATTGTCAGCCTAATGTATATGGTGGCTGACCTCGTTGCCAATACATTAAATGCATAGGAGACGGAATGACATGAGGCCATGTAGTTATGATTCAATGGCTACCACATCGGCCAGAACTCTATAAATAAACAATTGTTGTAACATTTGTGAAAAAATGCAACCCTTTACACTTGAAACCACACTCAATCTTCTCTCTTACCTTTTCCATAATTATTTGTTTGAGTTTAGATTACTTCTACATTGGTGGAGTTGTTTATAATTGTTTGTTTATATGCAAT
>CAIGRP010012832.1:0-39936 GCA_903798385.1 Fraxinus cuspidata
ATAATTTGACAAGGAATGTGATAGCTAAAATGTCATGCTACACTCAACAGTAGGTTTCATGAACAAGAGATTGAGGACCATTTTTACGAGCATTGACTATTCACCATATTAGCCCAAAACAATCGACGAAAATCTCAACCAAGAGTCAACAACCTAAAGGAAGTAGATTAAGGTAACTAACTATGCTTTCTCATTCTTAAAGTACGATGTTTCTGTGCATTACACGTAAAATTTGTCATCTGCAAATGATGTTCTTGGCCGTGAGATGCCTTTTCAATCTTTCTCTCATTGAAATTTCCTTGTTCATCCATTTTGTCTATGGTGCTTAAAAGTGGTGAATTTTGGCAATCCGGGATGCAAATTTCATCTTCAAAGTCAAAATTAAAAGATGAATTTTACAAATACTTTAATCTCTTCTAATCTTAAGCTCATATCAAATCATAAATCATAAAAATATTAATGTACGACAGAAACACACTCACACACACACATCATAGTTGAAGGTAAGGAGGCAATAATCCTCATATTTCTTTTGAACGCCGAGTGCAACTTACCACCCATTCTTTATCTTTCTGAGATATGAAGAACAAGAAACATACAAGTAACTCGTTGGAAAAGAGCAAAGCAATGGCATCAAGGCCAAAATGGTCGAAAAGCCAAGCCATTTGATGCTGCTTCCACATTTTCTCTCTCCAATATTCATCACATGTATGATCAACTTGAAACTGCTCCTATCTCCTTCTCCTCTTTTCTTATCAGCCTTCATTCTATTTTCCAACAACCATGCATGGCATATTGCTACTACCATCGAGCTCGTACCTAAACTACACAAAATATAAGATCAGGTTAAGTTTCCTTATAATCGTATAATTATTCCGTCTATCTTGTCTAGAGAATAAATCTCTTATAATTCTGCTACATGTACATTATGGTTGACATGGTAACAATCATGGCCATTGAGTTTAACCATATTTATTCAAGTCAATGGCACAGTTTTCTACATCACACAATGTCAAACTTAATATTCACTAGGAATGCACTAGTTTAATCCATTCTCTTGGGGTTGTTGGACTGTCTTGAGCCTGACTATACTTAAAAATTATTCCTTGACAGCCGATTTTTTAGTGAAATATTGGGTATTCCTTACCTGTACTCGGTTGCCCTATATTAGAGTAAAAATCTACAATGTGAAATGGATATTGCTCTCAAGTAGAAAATGAGCCACAATAACTTTCCGTGTTTGCTCTGCCTATTTTTGATTTTCGTTTTGCTTTTCATTGCTCTCATAATTTGGTTTAAGGCTTAATTTCTAAGAAGAGTAGTTGATCAATCTCTAGTACTTTAAAGGGGATGTAAAACAATAAAATGTCAATGGGAAAAAAAGAAATATGCAATACTAAAACAAAACTTAGCTGTTTGAAAGTCCAGAGAGCACAATCTTGGCCTTTCTTCTTATTTCCCCATTCAAGATTTTCCCAATTTTGATCCTTCGCTCTTTTAAGAACACATTCAAGTTCTGACCCTTCAAATTTTTATCCATCAACTGCCCATCATCCAAATTATTCTTCTGCAAATTCGTATAAGTTCTGCACGTGGAAGATGATAAAGACCTCCGCACGTGCTGGAAGATATTGTCCTCCAATGAGCAGACTCCTTAACATGTTTTGGTGGATACAGCAACTCAGTGTCCAAGATTGTTGTAGGTGCATTATTTGTAGTAGTTGAGGTATTTTTGAATCTTCGTTTAGAAATGGAGGGAAGGTTAGTTGGAGTAGGGATCGGATGTGTCAGTGGTGAGCTGCGGTCTATTTGGAATCATGACTTGCGATTCATTGATTGGCGGAGAGGGAGAGAAGGGGCCCCAAGAAGACTAGTAGGACTTGGGGGTGTGGGGTCAGGGGATATGGAGGGGCTGGGATTAGAAGAGGGACTAGTGGGGATTTTGATCACGTTGATGAACCTTTTTTGGACTTGTGGAGATGCTGCTTCTGCTTGTGGAGGATCCAAATTGCTTTCAGATCTATTTGGAGTGTGTTTATCTTTTTTTGAGAGGATTTCTCCACTGAAGCCTTCCATTGATCTATTCTTGTATTAATGTTTCTAGAAGAGAAGAGGTCCATAGTTTACAGACCTCAAAAATGAACAAATGGCCCTTTAATTTGATTATGTTTAGTACACAAGAAATTACACGGATTAGTCTGACAAGCCACACTCTTTTGTTTACAAACTTATGGTTATGTTGAACTACACAAGATTTGACAGGATTTCACCTGCCGACCTAAGATTTGGAGGTACGGTAGTGCAACATAGGCTAGTTTTATGCCCTGATCATATAAAAATATTTCAGCCTGACTTTAAAATTGTTTTATTTGAGCATAGGTTGATCTATAACACAAGCCTGCGCAGTCCAACACATTTCACTACCCCAATGTTTATCAATTACCAAACATGTTCTTAATAAAGGAGGAAATAATATATGATCAGATAATTTACCTTCTAGCAGACCTAGAGTGTCTCCTGTCTGAAGTAGATGTAGATAGCCTGCCTGGAGTTGTTGTGAATCTTGGAGAGATAACCAATCTAGATGGCGAATCACAGTCTCTAGAAGGAGATGAAGCTACCATTTGCTTTGCTTTCTCAAGCCACTCCCGTGTTAGCCTGCTGCTAACACTATTTGTTCTCAACTCAAAATCTTCTTCATTTTGATCTACAACAAAGCTTCCGATTTCGATCAAGTAGTACGTTTTCTTGTCAGTATTAACTGTTGCGTTTGACCCAAATTCTAGTGGGTATTGGAGTCTAAATTGGAGTGGTTTTGAATATGGTTTTGAAGAGATCAAAATTATGGACCGGAGGAAAAAGTCGCACCATTTTTGCTAGCCTGACGCTAGCTGGACGATCGACCGAAGCTGGTGGAAAACAACTCGAGACTTCGTCGCCCAACTGTCGCTCTTTTTCGGTCTAAGCTTGTTTCATCTATTTGACGTGTTTTTGGACTTCTTTTGTACTACACCTTGTTCCTAGGGTTTTCCTAAATATATAGGTCACATCTTGTTATATTATCATTGATTTTCTAACATCAAGTGAATTAAGAGAACATTTTTGAGAGTCTAGATTTTAATTGATAATTGAAATCTTGATATTGTAAATAAAAAGTTATTGATTATAGCTGATTCTCCTCCTCTAAACTTCTTGAATTTACCTTTATTTCATTGTCGTCAGTATCTTGTGATCCGAAATTCGTAACAAGTGGTATCAAAGCCAGGTTGATTGTTTCGCATGGCGACAATGAAGTATGATATTCTATTGTTGGATAGAAACATGAGATTTTCATTATGGAAAGTGAAAACGTGAGCGATGTTAGATTAGATGGATTTGGAGGAAGTCTTTCTTGGCTTTGATAGGATGCCAGCTACCTTGACGCAGGATGAAAAGCGTCGCAGGGATCGGAAAGCCCAACCTCAAATTCATCTACATCTCTCGAATCAAATTCTTCAAGATGTTCTTAAGGAGAAGAGTGCAGTTGCATTGTGGTTGAAGTTGGAGCAACTTTGCATGATAAAGAGCTTGACCAGCAAGCTACGCTTGAAACATCACTTGTATTCTTACCGGATGTCTGAAGGTATGTGATTGGATGATCACTTAACTATATTTAAAGAAATCGTGGCTGATTTGGAGACATTGAAGGTTAAGTATGACGATAAGGATTTGGCTTTGATGTTGTTGTGTTCACTGCCACCATCATATGTGACTTTTAGGGATACTATTCTCTTTAGTTGGGATACTCTCACTGTGAAAGAGGTCTATGATACTTTACTATCTAAGGAGAAGATGAGGTATCTTGCTGGAGGATCTAAAAATCATGTTGAAGGTTTGGTTGTGCGTAGGATGAATCAAGATAGGAATCTTGGCAGAAATATAAGGAGCAGATCGAAGTCTAGACATACTGAGTATACATGTCATTACTGTAAGAAGAAGGAGTATATTAGAGCTGATTGCTTTGCCTTGAAAAATAGAAATAAAGCTGCTGGTGATACGGAGAAAGGGAAATAACATGTTAAAACATTGGTAGAGAAGCAGACCGGAAAGCAAGTGAAATGTCTACGCACTGAAAATGGGTTGGAGTTTTGTTCAGATGAATTCAATAGCTTCTATAGGGCTGAAAGCATCTTGAGACACTTGATAGTGCCTGGAACTTCTCAACAAAATGGTGTAGATAACGGATAAACAGAACTGTGATGGAAAAGGTTCATTGTATGCTTTCAAATTCTAGGTTGCCTATGTCTTTTTGGACTGAAGCTGCTACTACAGCTTGTTTTCTGATTAATCCCTCACCCTCAGTTGCCATTGATAAAAAGACACCAGAAGAGGTATGGTTTGGTAAACTTTCTTACTATTTTGATTTGAAAATTTTTGGGTGTCCGATTTATGCTCATGTGGATAATGAGAAATTTGAGTCTAGGTCTAGAAAGTACATCTTTCTTTGGTATAAATTAGGGGTGAACGGGTATAAGTTGTGGTGTCCAGAGACTAGAAAATGTGGTTGTTAGTAGGAATGGGGTATTTAATGAACTTGCTATGGTTCATGGTTCATCTCTTGGGGATTCTGATAAAACTGAGGAGCAGAATTATTCAACTCAGGTGAAATTGGAAACTGGTTCAAAGGAACAATCAGAGGTTGCACAACATTCTACCACAGATCAGTCCAGTTTGGGGTTGACAGAAATTAATATCTTGCCTACTTTGCCCACACCACCAGCACCACAATATTCTATAGCTAATGATAGATCTTGCAGACAGATTATATCTCCACAGAAGTATGGGAAATCAGATTTGGTAGCTTATGCATTGAATGGGGTCGAAGACATTGATTCCACCGAGGAGCCTACTACATATTAGAGGGAATCAGTTGTAGTGGCTCTAGCAGATGGATGATTGTTATGCAGGAGGAGATGAAGTCATTCAACAAAAATAACACTTGGGACTTGGTGAAATTACCTAAAGGTAAAAAGATAGTTCGTTGTAAATGGGTGTTCAAAAGAAAGGAATGCACATCAGTGATTGAAAATGCTAGATACAGCGGCCCAAAGTTGGACGAGGCTCGGCTCGTGCGTGTGGGCAGCCGGCTCGGCCCATTGCCACCACTAGGGCCACGCCCCACCTTAGACGTGGCGGGGCTCGGGCCTGCCCTGTTTTCCGCCCCATTTTTTAAAAAAATTTTCAGTTAATTAGTTATTTTTTTATAGTTAATTAATTTTTATTTATTCTTCACAGGGCAGGGTGCCCCGCCCCGCCCCGCCCCGCCAATCTGTTCGGGGCGGGTTTTTTTGCCCCATTCGGAGCGGGGCCCCTCCGTGGCGGGCGTGGGGCGATGAAAATTGCCAACTCTAAAATGGAGCTATGATGCAACTATGTTAGAATAAAGCCCCATTTTCACGAAAAAAGGGAATCATTGAAGTAAATTCTTTTCCATTATCTAGTCTAATTCTTTTAACTTGCACATTAAATTGTGTAAGAACTAAAGAAAAGGAATCATTGCAAGTAAGTTTTCTGGGTTCCATTTTTATGCCTTTTTTTTTTCAAATTTTTGACTTCAAGAATCGACAGTACGTATATTGATACTAATTGTTTGGCGATTTTCTTCCACTTTTTAACAGTTAATTCTCATGGGCTTGTTTTATATATCTGACTTTTCACAGTTTAATTGTGCACTTTTTGATAATCAGTCTTCTTCGGAGTTCATCTTGCGGTAATAAAAAACGAGAATCAGGTAAACAGGTAAAACATTGAAGGGGAGAAAAGGATATTTTAATAAATTTCATACCGTCTTTAGAACAGGAAGAGACAATTGACAGGAGTTAAGCTTTAATTAATTTCTCACAATACAGCAATTTACCGGGACCAATGCATATAGCATCTAATGCCTTTTTCTCACTTTACACTCAGTTAACAGCAGCATTTAAGTTTTAATTTTTGTTTGTTAAAGGAAATTATACACGTGGATATCTGTTCGTTTACATGTATATATTTGGTGAGGTGTAAATTTTTATTTCGAGGGATGGCTAAGGAGATAACAATTAACATGCTGGGGATGACAAATATGTGCTCATACTATTTACACAATGTACAGGAATCGATGAAAACCATGAATGATTTCAGTTAAAATTTGGGTGTGACTCGAATTCATTCTTTGAAATATTGAAGAATACTAATTGAAGTGCACGTTAAAAACAATTCAGTTTGAAATGCTATTGAAATCCTATGTCAAGTTGAAATTTTATTTTGAAAGCCCATTATGAGTTGAAAATTAGTATTGAACTTGAAGAAGAGTTCGGGATGGAAAAAATAATTCGTAACTCGATTTTTTGGCATCCTACTTCATCAACAATTCTACTATGAGGGTTTGGACGTTCTCTATATATTCCCTATAAATATTGAGATCTTCTATACAATTTTAAAGTGCGAGAAAATAGATTACTAGAGTTATATGATCCATTATAATTTTTTCACTTCTTCATTATTCTCGAATCAATAAAATCTCATAATTCCTCTGCCATATTTCTTGTCTTTATTATTCTTTTATTTGATCTAATACTTCATTATTTGTAGGTTTCATCAAGTGGTATTCAAACAATACATAATTCTTGTATTTTCAACTTTGCTAATAGCGATCTAGATATATTAATATTTCTTCTAACAAGAATATTTTGGTTGTTTCATAACACTTTCTCCCCAGCCCCAATAATAGAGTCCATGTCACTCCGAGGGAGTTTATGATTATAGGGGTATATGGCACATGAAATCTCATCTTATAATATTTGGTCTATAGAATTAATAATTGAATTGTGAGAATGTTAATGTTATATATAATCGTTGATGTATTTTGAAATTGTATTGGGAATAAATTTAGAGTGGATGAATATATAAAATTTTTGTGGATTTTTAATATTTAAATAAATAAATTTAATAAAGACAATATTGGAATGTGACGATGATTTAATTTTTTAATATTTTAATAAAGATAAACATGAAGAGAGATAGATATATAACAATCTTGAAGGTAAATAATGGGTCTGTAAATATATACATGTTTTCACATCTTCATTAGCCAGCCTGTTTTTTTAATTAATTATTCACAAGTTGTTAATACAATCCAATAATTATATACATGTTGAAGTCTCTATTTTCTTAATTGATTATTCACAAGTTGCTAATAGACTACGACAAATATATACACGTTGCAGTCTCTGTTTTCACATCTTCATTAGCCAGCCTGTTTTGTTTATTCATTATTCATAAATTGATAATACACTCAATAAATATATACATTCAAACAAGCTAGAGTCTCTCTGGGCCCTTCACCCTCTTTAATTTCTCTTCTACTTGGTACTTCATTATAATTTTATTCCTCACCATTTCAAGGAAAGAGATTTGATTTTTGAGAAGCAGAGAACGCAACTTACGCCATTTTCTGGCAATTTTTGAAAAATGGCTTATGCTGCTCTTCTTTCTCTTACTCACAGTCTAGAGAACTCTCTGAATTGTGATTCTCAATATCTGATTCTTGATGAGATGCAACAAATTGCATCCCTTCTCGAAAAGGTCAGTATCTTACTAGATTTACTTGACAATTCTTCACAAAAATACAACCAAACAATGGAGCGTTTAGAGGCTCAAATCAGAGATGCGGCATATGAAGCAACAAATACAATCGAATCCCACATTACGCATCGAATTCTTGAAGCATCTTCATGTTACAGGGAGAAAAGTTGCTTTTGTGTGAGTATGCATAGAAAAACCTTGAGCAGTAAATCCCAGGAAAGAAGCTTGACAACCTTTTCCCATGTAGAGAAAGTAATAGAAGAAATTGATTCCATAACGAGAGAGGTGGAAAAGATCGAACAAGAGACAGACATACAAGATCTGCAGCCAAGGACTTTGTTGCCTGCTGGTTCATCAAAATCTGCTTCTGGTGGCAAGAGTAACACAGTGGGTCTCGATGACGACATGATAGAGATCAAGGATCGGTTAACAGGAGGGTCGTCAAATCTTGAAACTGTATCAGTTGTTGGGATGGGAGGAACGGGTAAGACTACTCTTACTAGAAAACTTTATGATGATGAATTTATTGTGTATCATTTTTACATTCGTGCTTGGGTGACTGTATCTCAAGATTATAATGTGCGAGAAATGCTTCTATGCCTTCTAGATTCCATGAAAATACTCACTGACCAGATGCGTGAAGAGAACAATGAGCAATTAGCTGAACTTCTGTACAAGAATCTAAAGGGTATGAGATATCTCATAGTTATGGATGATGTGTGGGATACCAAGGTTTGGGACGATGTAAAACGATCATTTCCAAATGACAAGAATGGGAGTAGAATCATGATGACCACTAGGCTAGATAACGTGGCGGGTTATGCTAGTTCTTCTCCTCCTCATCACATGCGTTTTCTGAATGATGATGAAAGTTGGAAACTATTTTGTGAGAATGTCTTTGGAAGCAATCTTTGCCCTCCTGAATTGGAGCAGATCGGGAGAAAGATAGCCCAAGGTTGTCAGGGTCTCCCACTTGCAATTGTTGTCATTGCAGGGCTTCTTTCGAAGTCCCCCAAAACAAAACTATACTGGACAAATGTTGGCAAAAATCTAAGTTCAGTATTTGCTTCAAATGATGATCAGTGCTCAAAGATATTATCTTTAAGTTATAGGCATTTGCCTCATCATTTAAAAGGGTGTTTCTTATACATTGGAATTTTCCCTGAAGATTTTGATATTAGTGTCTCCAAACTTTTAAAGTTGTGGGTTGCCGAAGGATTAATAAAATCAGTGATATCTAAAAGCTTGGAAGCTGTGGCACAAGATTACTTTTTGGATCTTGTCGATAGAAATCTCATTTTGGTTCGTGAGAAGAGCTCGCTAGGCAAAATCAAAACGTGCAGAATCCATGATCTGTTACGAGACCTGTGTGTGAGAGAAGCTCAAAGGGAAAAGTTTTTTTACGTTTCGGGCATGAGACTTAATGATAATTCAGGAAGCATTAAGCTGCACCGCTTAAGTATTGACAAACATAGTGGGCCTTTTCATCATGCAAATAGAGTCTCTTTTTCAATGCTCTTGCGGTCTCTTTTCAATTTTGGTAGTTACTTCTCACCGGATTTTAAACATTTTAGATTGCTCAGAGTGTTGGATATGAAGGGTGCAGATATCTGTGATTTCCCAATTGATCTAGTTAACATGTGGTACCTCGCCTGCAGCTGTTGGGGTGAAACTCTTCCTCCATCAGTATACAAACTGCGAAATCTCAAAGTCCTAATTATTTACAGTGGCGAAAATCTGGAAGTAGATATATGGAAGATGCCACAGTTATGGCATGTCGAGTTAAAGAGTGGGAAACTTCCTGATCCTCTTAGTGCAGAAATTGAGAGCAGAAATTCTACTATTGTTCTAGAAAACCTACAAACACTCTCTAGAATAGAAGATTTCAGATGTACTGAGGAGATCCTTAAAGGAATTCCCAATATCAAGAAATTGGGAATCTATTATGACTTTGAACCAATGGACTCGGAATTCTACTGTCTCAAAAATATTGGCCGTCTACATAAACTTGAATCATTAAATTGCTTAATCTTCAAGTCAATATCATCATCTTTCCTACAGAATCTCACTCTGCCACCTTCTCTCAAAAAGTTAACTTTAGATGGCTCTCATATTCCTTGGGAAGATATGACGGTTGTTGGTTCTTTGCCCAACCTTCAGGTACTCAAACTGAAATATAATTCCTTTTATGGCCAAGTGTGGGAACCAAATGAAGGAGAATTTCTTCAACTAAAATTTCTGCTACTAGAAGACGTTTATCTGGTGGACTGGAGAGCTGACAATATCCATTTCCCGAGCCTTCAGCGCCTAGTCCTTAAAAACTGCACTAGTATGAAAGAGATCCCTAGTGGTATCGGAGAAATTCCTACTCTTCAATCCATAATTTTACATAATTGTCAGGATTCACTTGTAACTTCAGCAAAGCAAATACAAGAGGAACAACTGAGCTTTGGAATCGAGGGCCTTGAACTTCTTATTCGTAGAAATTAATATTTCTAAGCTTGACGGGATTTGTGTTTCCTGCTCCAATGAAATTCCAGTGCCATATTGTCTTTTATTTTTCACTTTTTCGTAGAAAACTTTTCCAAAACTTCATCTAATTAACTGAGTCAAAGCTTCATAATGATTTTATAGTTCTGCAATATTTCTTTATTTTATTTTTGTGGACTGTAAAACAATATATAGACCAATTTGACAAGTAACTCGTTTTTTTTTTTTTTTTCTGTTTTCTAATAAAGTTCTCCAATATATCCCAAGTTAGAGGTGGCAATGGGTATGCACATGAGCTCGGTCCCTGAGCTCGTGGGCCGAGCCGAGCTTCGGCTCGCGGCTCGTCAATTTTTTTATTTTTCTTTTAAAGATAAACCATTAAAAAAAAAATACACTCGACATTGGACGAGCCCACGGGCTCGGCTAGTTGGCTCGCCCACGAGCCGCTCGCCTGTGGACGAGCTGAGCGGCCGACGAGCCATTTGGCTCGATTGACACCACTATCCCAAGTGACCTCTTTTTACAAGATGCTCTGATTTAGTATCTTGGTAAGTTGGCCAAAAAACCCTTTCCAAATCTTGAAAATCTTTTTCCAGGAAAAATATTTTGTAATATATGGTGCTTAAGTGAGGGAGGGCTAGACATTGTTATCCTTAAGCCAAATTCTAGAATTGCGATATCTTTACAACCAACTGTTCTCCTTTTGGATTGCACAAGGCTCTGCATCTTAGTTGCTTGTTCCCCGAACCTTTTATACGACTGCTTTCTCAAACGCACGAACCCTGGCAAACATCTTGAAGGTTACAATTTCCCTTGACCCTTCCGACCAAAGAGAAGCTTTGGATCCTAATTAAGCCTGGTTAAACTAGCACTTCCCCCTGAAAACTGTTCATTTCATCCTGTATAAAACACATCAATAGAAAGACAATCATAAACCAACATTATTTATCACATACTCTATCATTGCAAGTATTCAAATATCCTAATTATAATTATTCCTTCAATAAAGATACTACTTGAATTAGAGTGTTATCTGAATTCTATTTTGAAAATTATTGAGAAATAAGAGGGATTCTATTTGTTGGAATGCTTTTGGAATTCTATTCAAAGTCTATTTACGAATTCTAGTTGAAGTTCTATTAGGAAGCCCAATTAGAAGTTAGAAATTGTGATGGATTTGAAGAGATTAAAATATGGACCATGAAGGATTTTTTGATGCAATTATGCTGGCCGGCGCTCAGCTGGAGCTCCCAAAACAGTGAAGCGATGCCAGTACACTCAAGCGTCGAGACGACACCCGACGGCGCTCACCTAGCGCTCGAGTGCCTTATTCATCAGACCCAAGCATGTATTCACGTTTTGACGCGTTTGAGGTTTGAGTGTGTGTACACACACACACACACATATGTATGTATGTATGTATAGCTTTTCATTATATTTTAGATTAAGAGGGTATTTGGTGGGGATTAAAATTAGATTTTTAGTATATTTTGATAGAAGTTTTGAAATGTTACTTGAAAAGTTGTGAGACCTATGAAAGATGTGGTTGATATTGATTGTTTGACTTTGACTTGGATTAAAATCAGATTTTAATCCTGAACAAACATGGGATAAGTTAGCCAAAGTTGATGACATAAAACCATTGTGTTTTTTCCCTATATTTTAGTGAAAACCCCATTCTTTTACCAATTATTTTATTTTTGAGTTTGTGATCGATTACTTTATATTGTGGCAATATTTTCTCGCCTATTTTCTCAACAAATTAGTATAGAAGTTATTTGGTATTTTCATCATTGTTTATAACAAATTGGTATCAGAGTTAAGGCTTTATTCATGGGGAGAATTTTTTTGTTTTGGGATGGCAATCTAAAGTATGATATTCAGCTTCTGCATCATAATAAAAGATTTTCGTTGTAGCGGGTAAAGATGTGAGCAATACTCGCTCAAATCAATTTTGACGATGCATTGTTGGGATTTGAAAAGATACCCACAACTTTGGAATTATGAAGAGAAACTACGTAAGGATCAGGAGGTCCTATCAGAAATTTATCTTCATCTTTCGAATAATATTCTTTAGGGCATTTTGAATGAGAAGTCGTCGCTACATTATGGTTAAGATTGGAGCAATTGTGTATGACAAAGAATCTTACTAGAAAACTGCACTTGAAGCATCGTCCTTATTCTCATCGTATGACAGAAGATACATCTTTAGAAAATTACCTAACCGTGTTTAAGGAAATTGTCACCGATCTTGAAACTTTAGAGGTTAAATATGATGAAGAGGTTAAATTGCTGTGTTCGTTACCCACTTCATATATGTCATTTATAGATATGATCATATATAGTCATGATATTCCCACTATTGAAGATGTTTATGATGTATATTCAAATGAGAAGATGAAGTATCTCATTCGAACTGAGGCTTATGGAGATGGCCTTATTGTCGATGGTGGTTGTACAAAGGGCAAATTAAGGTCTAATTTCACAAATAAAGTTTTTAATTATTGTAAAAGGAAGGGACACTTGGTTAAGGATTTCTATAAGTTGCAGAATAAAGAAAAATTGGTTACAACTAATTAGAAGGGAAAACAATTAGATACTTGGGGGTGAAGCTAGTGTTGAAGAAACATTTACAATGATAGAGATCTTTTGGTGATTCCTGATGACGATTCCAAACCTGAAGATGCTTGAATTCTTGATACGATTTGCACTTTTCATACGTGTCCTAATTAGGATTCATTTACAATAAATGAAGAAGTTTTTAAAGGTGTTGTTGTGATGGATAATAATACACCTTATCGGATAGCTGGTAGAGGAAGGATCAGATTTAAGTTGATTGATTGAAGTTTTAGAACTTTTGATGTAGTGCGGCATGTTCTTATTTGAAGAAAAAAATTATCTCCTTAAGTACTCTTGACTTGAAAGGGTACAAATTCATTGGTGAAGGCGGAGTCCTGAAAGTTTGTAGAGGTGCTCAAATTGTGTTGTAGGGACGAAAAAAGTCCCAAATTTTTGTCTTGCAAAAGTTCTACATGATCTTTCAAGATCAATCAACATAAATTTGGAGTTTATGTGGATTGTGATTTTGGTTCAATACCATCAGATCTTTGTTTGAGTCTACTTTTATGAAAAAGTTTAAGTCAAATTCAAAAATTATGAATAATTTCACTTTGCTACCATTACCAGTTGTGCTATTGTATTCAATTTCTAGAAACAGACCCATTTTTGAGAATATGCCTCCACATAAGTACAAAGATGCTGATTTAATTAAATCTGCTTCGTTCGTAGTTGAAGGTGATGATTATAGCAAAGATCCTTCAGTTGAAACATTAGTAGTGATTATGTTATAGGGCATGTTTTAGTATTGTTTGGTGATTATCAATCATTTGATTTTGTTTCTCGTGATTTGAGCAACTATAGCGTCCAAGGGTATTCTTGAAATTTTGATTACTCAGGTTTTTTAGTTTGAACCCATTTGGATGTAGTGGTAGAGATGGAGACTATTTTCAAGTTGAAAATTTTGTTGGAGAAGTTTGTTTGTTGTTTTTGTTGAAGAGTTGAAGTTCATTCATTGCAATGGAGTTTGTCTTTAAGTGAAGAATTTTTGAAGTTTACTCATTGCAGTGAAATTCGTGTCAAGGTAAAGTTTATTAGAATTATGGTGTGATCCAAATTCTATTTTGAAGATGATTGAGAATTCTAATTAAGGTCGACATTAAGAGGAATTCTATTGGTTGGAATGCTTTTGGAATCCTATTTGAAATCTATTTGGAAAATTCCTGTTGAAGTTTTATTTGGAAGCCCAATTGGAATTTGAAATTTGTGTTGGACTTGGAGAGATCAAGATTTGGATCTGAGAGGACTTTTTGGCTCAATTATGCTTGCCTGATGCTCGATTGCTGCTCGAGTGCCCAAAATAGTGAAGCTGGTGCCCACCCGGTGCTAGCCGAACGTTTGAGCATTGAGGCGGAGCCGGTATAGCGTTTGAGCGCCATATTCGTCCTGCTCAAACCCGTTTGATAGCCCAAGAATAACTAACCAAGATGAGGGTGCATTGGTTTTTTAGTAACTTTTTCGAACAATTAATCTAAATTCAAACAATTAAAGATTATGCTGATTAATTTAAATAATAAGCACAAATATAAAAGCGATAAGTAAAATGGAGATATGATGCAAACAATATAATTGTGGAGGTTCGATCCAAATCAATGATAGATATAATTCTATTTTAGAGGTTGGATCTTCTTTATTTTGGTCTTGAATATTCATTTGTTCGAAAGGAGTTTCCGATCCTACATCATTAGTAATACATTTCTCACGACCAAGAAGGTTAATTTCATCGAAAGTGACATGTATGGATTCTTAAACAACTAGAGTTCTTTTGTTAAAGACCCTATAAGTTTTGTTAGTAGATAAAAAACTTAGAAAGACTTCGATATTGGATTTTGAATTAAATTTTTCAAAATTTTCTTTTGTATTCAAAATGAAGCACTTGAAACCAAAAACTTGAAATAACTTATATTTGAAATTCTATTTTTTCAAAGCTCATAGGAGATTTTGTGTTTTCTTTCGACTAATTGAAACTCTATAAACAATAGAGCAAGTAGTGTTACCAGCTTCGGCCTAAAAGTATTTTGGTAAACTTTTTTATTTAGTATAGTCCGAGCCATTTTTTGTTTTACAATATGCGATTCATCTTTTTACTGCACCATTTTGTTGAAGAGTTCTAAGAGCCGAAAAATTATTTTCCCAATTATAAATTTTGTACAAATCATCAAGAACAATATTATCAAATTCTCCATCATGATCATTCCTAATGGTAATAGTAGTGTATCCATTTTATTGTGAACCTTTTAACAAGAATGCTCAAATACATTCAATACTTCATCTTTTAGTTTAAAAAAAATGGGACTCAAATAAATCTAGAAAAAGTCATCAATAATGACGAAAGCATAATGTCTATCATTTAAGCTTGTGATACTAGATGATCCAAAAATATTCATGTGGAGAAGTCAAAAAGATTTTGTAATTGAAGAATGTTGCTTTAATTTAAAAGATCTCTTTACTTGTTTTCCATGTATCACAAATTTTATCTTTCTTTAATTTCAAACTTGATAAGCCTTTAAAAAAATAATTTTTGGAAATTTTGAAAGTAGGTCCATGCTAATATGACATAATCTTCTATCTCATAACCAAGTATTATATTTTAAACTCGATAAACATTTTTCTCTATATTCAAACTTAGTGTTTATGATATAAACATTCTTACTTCAGCTTCCTATAAACATCACATCTCTTGATATAGTATTCTCAATAAGGCACTTGGAAGAATCAAATTTGATATTATAATATTCATCACACACTACTATGTAGATTACGTCTAAAGTTATCTACTAAGAAGACATTTTCAATAAAGGGAGATGAATGATTACCAATAATTTCAATGTCAATGATTTTTCCTTTCGCATTATCTCCAAAAGTATCATGACTACCATCTTTTATTTTGAAGCTTGACAATAAAGCTTGATTTTCGGTCATGTGCTTTGAGCATCCATTATCCAAGGTCTATTTGCTCTCTATTTTTCTTGGAACATACAAAAATAATTTAATTTTTGGTCTTTGGTACCCACATCCTTGAGTTTTCGATAGCTAGTGTTAGTGGATTTTTGAATCCACTTATAGTTGTCTTCAAAATGTAATTTCTTTTTAATAGAACAATAAAAAGTTATATGTCCATTTTTATTACAAAAATTACACGTGACATTTGAAATATGAGAAGTTGAAGCTTTAACAAAGAAATTTTTAAGAAACTTTTGTTTCAAAAATGGTTTATATCAAATTCCTCCTTTATCAGAAACACATTTTTGCTCACCAAACATTAAATCAAATTTTTTCTTGCCTTGAGTAAATTTTTGAATAATTTGAATCAAATTTAAAATCCTTTCTTGTAAAGAGATATTCTCCTTAATTAAAGAATCATAATCGACTTTTCCTTTTTCAAAATCATTTTGAATATTTAAAAGTTCATTTACCTCAATTTATTTTCTTTTTGAGAATCGAATGATTTAAAGCAAATTCTTCAAATTCTTCAAAATTTTAATCGTAAAAGGTAGATAATTCATCATATAAACAATTTTCATTAACCTCATTTTCAATAGCCGTAAAACACATGTTGGCAATTTCCTCTTGAATTTCATCTTCTTCATGCGTGGTCATCATCGTTACTTTCATCCCATATTGTTTGGAGTGCTTTATTTTTGACGAATCTATTCTTTTCTCCTTCATTTTCTACTTTATTTTGGAATCGATGATTTTTGCGAAAACCTTTCAATTTCTTAACAAGAAAAACTAGATTATTAAGTTCTTCATCATTCATATTTTCGCTCGAAGTGCCTTCATCAACTACGGATTTTAACGCAATTTGACGCCTTTCATCTTCTTTGCTATTCAACGTTTTCTCCTTTGTCTTGGTGCGATTTAGCTCATATGTCATCAATGTTCCATAGAGCTCTTCCAATGGATTTGTGTTGATATCTTTGGTGTTTTCTATCAATATTCTCAATGGACTCCATTCTTCCGAGAGTGACCTAAGCACTTTACTCACAAGTTCACCTTTATTGAATTTTCGATCAAAGCCTTTGAGGCCATTAACAATATCTATAAAACGGGTGTTCATGTCAACAATCGGTTCATTTTCTTTCATAAAGAAATTTTCAAAATCTTTAACTAAGAGATTTATCTTAGTTTTTTTTTTTTTTTCACATTGCTAGTTCCAACATGAGTAATTTCTAAAGTATGTCAAATATCATAAGCGGAATCACATGTACGAATACGATTAAATTCATTTCTATGTAAAGCACAATAAAGTATATTTTTGGCTCTAGCATTTAAAGACAATTTTCTTTTATTATCTTCATTATATTCCTTTATAGGTTTAGACATTATTTGCTCTGATTTACCATCCTCTTTAATAACCTTTTTAGGCACATATGGACCAAATTCAATTCCTTCCCAAACATTATAATCTATTGATTGAATAAATATTGTCATTCTAGCCTTCCAATAGTTATAATGAGTACCATTAGAGGAAGGAGGACAATTTGTGAATGCCATTCAAGATTTTGAAAAATATAGTTAGCCATTACTCAAGATTGTGAAATCTTTAAAATTGAGCATCTTGCTCTGATACCAATTGATAATCCAAGAATAACTAAACAAAAGGGAGGTGAATTGGTTTTTTAATAACTTTTTTGAAAAATTAATCTAAATTCAAGAAAGTAAAGATTAAATAGATTAATTCAAATAATAAGTAAAAATATAAAAGCGATAAGTGAAAGGGAGAAATGATGCAAATAATATAATTTTTGAATGTTCGATCCAAAGCAATGATCTACGTCCTCCATTACCAAGCTATCCGCCACGAGTAAGACCTTTTCACTATGTTATGACTTATGGTACAATCCAACCCTTTACAATGCTTTCGGTGACTTACACACAAGGAGCACCGATCCTTATACAATGTTAAGCTTTACGGGACCTTAACACGACCCACTATTGAGCTTTCACGGGATCTCAATATCACCCACACGGTGACTTACAACAATAAGCAACAATCCTTATACAATGTTGATCTTTAAGAGACTTCAATACGACCCACACTTTATCAAAGTGATTTTACAATTGAATACCTTTCTTGATAAATAATACAAACAAATTAAGTACTAAGAGAGACTAACACTTCAATGAATAGTAATAAATGATAGCTCAAGTGTTAGATGAAATTTTTTGATGAATATATAATAAATATTAGATTTAATCAATAAAAGTGTTTCAATGAGAAGATAAAGAAAAAATAAATTCAATGTAGGTTCAAAAAACCTTCTCAAGATATATCTCTCTTTAATGAATAATTGTGATAAATTAAGTATTAAGAGAGAATTGAGAAACATCGATGAATATGATGATTTTATAAGTTTGATTTAATAGTTTTTAATATGATGAAGTAAAAAAATTTATGTAAGGTAAGTGCAAAACTCTTCTTCAAAAATATATTTATTTTTTAAGATTGATATAAATAATTAAGTACAAAGAGAATGAAAAACTTTGATGAGAGAAATAATTCAAGATGTTTGATTCAATAATCAAAGTTTTTGTTATGAAGAAATAAATAAAATAAATGTAAAATTGTAAACTCAAAGAACGTTTTTCACAAATATATTTCACAAGAAAACTCTCTTTTAGTTGTTTTATGAATGCAAAGTAAAGTGATATTTATAGCATTCAAAACACCCAAAAATCTGACCAACATGATGACTCAACCAGACGTTGCCATTGAATCAGAAGACTAAACTAGCCGTTATGCGTCAGAAATCGAAACGATTAAAAAATGACCGTTAGCAAACCGGACGTCCTCGTGGTCAACCTGACGTCTAGTTGATTTTGATTTTGACTTTTTTTTTTTTTTAAATATGAGTAAGTAATATCAAGTTGAAATTGAAAAGTAACTTTTTATTGAAGTGTTTTTTTAAATAATCTTTTAGTGCATAAAACGATTATTGAGCTTTTATCATTCATTACTAAATATCAAAGTATTAATACCTTTATATTAAGAAGTCTAGTTTTTTATCTTGTTTCGTAATTTGCCTCTTAGACTTCTCGTCTTAATCGTTTTTTGATGTCGTCCTCATGCTTTTTCTAGATGTTTGTCTTTTAAGCTCTCGTCTCGAATAATTTGACTTGAATGCTTAACTTCCACTTTGATCTTCATTTCGTGTCCGATTTATAATGTGTTGATTTTGGCAATACTTGATTGATTTTAACATTGAACTATCATCACTCAAAATCAATTGTTAGAAANTCTCGTCTCGAATAATTTGACTTGAATGCTTAACTTCCACTTTGATCTTCATTTCGTGTCCGATTTATAATGTGTTGATTTTGGCAATACTTGATTGATTTTAACATTGAACTATCATCACTCAAAATCAATTGTTAGAAACATTATTAATCTTGTTTGTTATGATCAAAACATTAAGATGAAACCAACCATAGGTCAACACCGTTTACTCGTTTCGACACATTTTAAGCATTTCTTTCATCTATAACTCTACTTTTAGGGTTTGATATATATATATATATATATATATATATATATATATATATATATATTTCTTTTTTCCAAATTTTAGTGAAAACTCCATTCCTCTGCCAATTATTTTTGTTAGGTTTTATTGTAATTGGCAAGTCTGTGAAAAAAAAATTGAAATTAATACGATGTAAAAGTCAAGGAGTATGTTGCAATTTGTATAAATTGAGTTGTATAGGTTATATGGTTCGAGTATGAAAAGAGGAGAAAAATGGTGCTGCAATTTCGCTAGCTCATCGCCATGTCTTCGCTCGAGCGGCAGAAACAGAAACATCGTCGCTCACCTACCGCCTTGTCCTCCCTCGATCGACATCCTATCTCTAATCCCTCGTTCGAGCGATGGTGTCATTCAAAAAGTTTTAACTCGTATTTTTAAGGCTTTTTGTCCGGCTCATTTAACCCTATACCTAGTATAAATACCAGTACACCCCTGGACAATTTTTTCCAAGGTTGAACATTGAGAGAACACATATTGCTCCATATCTTCTTCATCAAATTCATCCATAGCTTTCAACCTTCATAATTTGATTTGTTCTTGGTGATGAAAACATCATCCTCGCTTAAACCAAACACCAAAACTGCTTACTTCCTAAAGATATGTCAGAGTTTTGAAGATAAAGGGAAGGTGACTAGAGTTTCAGTAGTTGTTGGAGAACGCGGAGTTCTTCGTTGATCCATAATAGATAGACGAATTCATAAAGTCTATAGTTGGTACAGCACTCAATCCATGAGGACTTTGAAAATTGCACACGAGAGTTGGTGTAGGGGAACGCAATCCAAGAGGGCTGTAGAAATTGCAGTCAGGAGGTCAGAAAGTACTAGTGGTAGTCATGTTTGGCGGACTGTACGTTTAAATTTGTTTATAGTGGATTTTCGACTAACAAAGTACCCGAATTTTTACTTAGTTGGGGTTTCTCCGTGATCATTCTGTGCATTATTTACTGTTTTCATATAACTGTGGCAGTTCAACATAGGAAAATTAGATTGAATAATTAACCATCTAGAGATAAATAAAAGTGACTTGTTGCTATTTAATTGTTAGTTTTTTAATTCAGCATAATCACTTATTCACTTCCTTCTAGGTGTAATTTGAGTCGAACCTCGTAATTTCAATTAGTATCAAAGCTACATTTCGATTCCTGATTCATAAACTTATCTAGATGAGTAAGACACTATCCATGCCTCCATTTTTTTACGGAAGCAACTACGTATACTGGAATGTTCGAATGAGAGCATTCCTTAAATCCTTAGATGAACGTATCTGGTTGAGTGTTGTGAATGGTTGGACTGCACCTAGTTCTACGATTAATAATGAAGTAATCCCCACTCTCATTGCTAATTGGACAAGAACGAACTTAGATGAATGCAATTGGAATAGTAAAGGGCTTCATGCTCTGTTTATGGTTGTTTCTGCAGATGAGTTTAGGAGAGTGTCGATTTGTGAAATTGCAAATGAAGTTTGGGATATTTTAGAGACCACACACAAGGGAACCAAAACCGTTAAAAACTCTAAACTGCATATGTTAACCTCTAGGTTTGAAGAAAATATAATGAAGGATGATGAATCATTTGATGAATTCTATACGAAACTTAATGACATAGTAAACTCTAGCTTCAACCTAGGTCAGAAGTTCCCCGAGTCCAAAATAGTTCGAAAAGTCCTTAGATCCTTACTTGAGAGGTTTAGACCTAAGATTATAGCTATTGAAGATAGTAAAAACTTAGATACCGTTAAGATAGAGAAACTTGTAGGATTGCTTCAAGCCTATGAACTCATCATATCTCAATGGAAGAATGTTAAATCCGTAGCCATGAATACCATTAGGGAAGAAGAGAATGAATCTATTGACACTGAGACCCTTATGAACGACAAAATAACTTATTTCGTTAAGAAATTCCAAAAAGCGGTGAGGAATATGAGAAAACCCCAGTTAAGGAAAAGTGATGTCCTTAGTAAATTTCCGAAAGATAAGCATGATAAGAATAATCTAGAACTTCTAGTAAGAAAACCCAGTCAGTTAGGTGCCATGAGTGTCGAAGTTTTGGTCACTATAAAAATGAATGTCCTAATTTTAAGAAGAGTTTGAATAAAGAAAAGGGTAAGACATTAGCTGTAACTCTTACTAATGATGAATCATATTCGAGTGTTCAGAGTGATACCTCTGGCAGTTAGGATGAATAAAACTTTATGGCTTTCACGTCTATAGCTAAAATTGAATCCGATAAGGAAAGTGAAAATGTGGAGAATGATGAACATAGTGAGAACTCTGAGGAAGACTCTAAGGATGAGGCCGATATTCATGAGTCTTATCGACGGCTGTTTGAGGAGAGTCTTAAAATTAAGAAGGTCAATAAAGTCGTACTAAAAAAAGTTAATGAATTTGAAAGAGAAAGAGAAACTCATAGTTAACATTTAGGACTCTACCAAAAATCTAAGTGAGTTGAAACTTGTTAATGAGAACTTAGAAGATAAAGTTAACTCCTTAACAAGTGACTTAGGAAAATATAATACTCAACTTCATCCCTTCATGAGTGGTACTCAGAAACTCGATTATCTGCTAGGGATGAACAAGTTTGCTGGAAATAGGCACGATCTAGGATACATTCAAAATGGTAATACTACTGCTAGTACATCCAAGACGATGTTTGTCTCAGCCACCAATAAAGTTAGGAATACTGCTAATCCTGAACCCAAGTGCAAGAATTTTTAGGATCGAGGCCTACTAGACAACGTATGACCGATCGTCCTATAAATCAATGACAACCACCATGTAGGTTTGGATCTAAGTTTATTCCCACCTATCACAATTGTGGTGGACTGGGACATACAAAACCTAGGTACCATAAACTTGATACTAGAAGTAGAAGTCTAGATATCTCGAGTAAGGTTAACTTCTTCGCCAATTAGGTTATCCGCTTAACTAAGATGATGACTCGTTTAACTAGAATTACTTCTACTTCTAAGAAGGTTTGGGTTAAGAAGAATGATAGGAGAGGTCGTGAGATTGATCATGCTCTTAAAGGTAAGAGCATCTATGTACCTCTTTGATTAGGCATTAGGTGCATACATAATGTAGTTTATTGAGTCCATTCATTCTTGCATACATCTTATTTATTTTTGTTTTGTTTTTAAAGTTCTTATTTTTTTTTTAAAAAAAATAGAACATTGAAATAAAAAAATGGGGGAAAATTGTTTTTACAGTGTAATATATAATTTATTAGAATTTGTTTGTTGTCATCAATTATGAGTTTAATCGATGAGCTGTAACATAGTTTTCCTTGGTGGTTTAGGTTATCATGTAATACTTAGTATAAGTGTCTTCATGTACTATTTGCACTACACATACTATGATATTTTTAGTTGGAATCAATCGCGTATGTGAGATTTGGGATGACAATCACATGTTAGTAAGGTGACTTTGAACATGAATTGATCTTATTTATTAGACCTAAGTTCAAGTCTATCCTTGGTAATAAAAGTTCAATATCTTATGTCCTTCTTCGGAGCCTATTTGACTCGAGCAATTAAGCCTGCAGGGTTTCTCATAACCTGGTGCCTATGATCAACTGACTTGGGATAATCGGTCAAAGCTCGCTACACAGGTCATTTTAGTCACTTAATGGAGAAGAGCCTGCATTTAAGAAGTGAAAAATAATATGAGCTTAAAATATTGAAAGATGTGAAAATAAAATTTGCTCAAAGTCAGGGGAGAAAAGAAAATATCCATACAAAATGAGCTTTTCTTTATAGGTTCTAATGTGCTTTAAATTGTTTGACTTTCATAAGTAGAGGAATACACTTATTGGCAGTAATATTTAGCATGTTATTTCTCACAAAATTAAGGTTTTGAGTCCTAGTTACAAATGATTAGTCACACTTTATACATATGAGCCACTTATACAATTTACTCCATGTTAACTTGAACCAAGCATGTGGAAAGGTTTAATATACTTTGATTATACTTGTGCATGCTAACAACTGCCTTTTTGAGTTATTATATGTTGCTGTTGTAAGTTTTTAATTATCGGTCCCCTTGTCATTTGTCAAAAAGGGGGAGTAGTATTCTTTTGAAATAACTGATGGTTTTGGTTTGAATTTTGATTCGGAGGTATCATTATTCTGATATTATTTTGACTGATTTTTTTAATGTACTTAAAAAAGTTGATTCGGAGGTACCATTATTCTGATATTATTTTGGTTGATACTTTTGGTGTACTCAAAAATTTTGATTCGGAGGTAAATGATATTTTCGTTTTAGCTAGAATAAGTTTTGATATTTAGTGATATCAATGTTTTTTTTTTTTTTGTATGTTGGTTTAAATTGATATTTCATCTTAATTTAGCTAGTATGACTTATGATTAACTGTTTGAATTGTGTTTATCCATATTACTGTTTCACGTGTTTTTACACTGGGCATTTGAGTGGCATGTTTCAGGAAACATGTTGGACAAATGAAAAGCACTTTTCAGCCAAGAAAGTTGGTTTTAGGAGTAGTTGTTGTTTTTGTGTCTGTATTTTTACGACATTGACTTTAAATTTGTAGTTTTGTCACATAATGCCAAATGTGGAGCTTGTTAGGTTTTATTGTAATTGGTAAGTCTATGAATAAAAATGATTTAAATTAATATGATGTAAAAGTCAAGGAGTAAATTGCAATTTGTATAAATTGAGTTGTGTAGGATCTAGTGTTCAAGTATGAAAAAAGAAGAAAAACGGTGCCACAATTTCGCTAGTTCATCGCCATGTCTTCGGTCGAGTGGTAAAAATAGAAAAATCGTCGCTCTCTTGCCGCTTTGTCCTCGCTCAAGTGACATCCTGTCGCTCGCTTGTTGCTAAGCCCTCGCTCAAGCGATAGTGTCATCCGAAAAGTTTTAATTTGCGTTCTTTATGTTTTTTGTCTGGCCCATTCAACCCAAAACCTACATTATAAATACCAGCACGTCTCTGAATGATTTTTTCAAGATTGAACATTGAGAGAACACATATTGCTCCATATCTTCTTTATCAAATTCATCCATAGCTTTCAACCTCTGTAGTTTGATTTGTTCTTGGAGGTGAAAATATCATCCTCACTTAAACCAAACACGAAAACTGCTTACTTTCTAAACATCTATCAGAGTTCTGAAGATCAAGGGAAGGTGATTGGAGTTCTAGTTATTGTTGGAGAATGCGGAGTTCTTTGTTGATCCATAGGAGATAGACAAATTCATAAAGTCGGGAGTGGTGCAGAAGCATGCAATCCAGGAGGACTTTGAAAATTGCTGCCGAGAGTTAGTGCAGGGACATGCAATCTAGAAGGACCGTAGAAATTGCAGTCAGGATATCAGAAAATACTAGTGCTAGTTGTGTCTGACGGATTGTAAGTTTAAAATCGTTTATAGTTGATTTTTGACTGGCAAAGTGCCCGAAAGTTTTACCCAGTTGAGGTTTTTCCGTGATCATTCTTTGCGTTATTTACTATTTTCATATAATTGTGGCAGTTCAACATAGGAAAATTGAATTGAATGATTAACCATCTAGAGATAGTTAAAAGTGACTTGTTGCTATTAATTATTAGTTTTTAATTCCGCATAATCACCTATTCACCCCCCCTCTATGTGTAGTTTGGGTTGAACCTCGTAATTTCAATTTTATTCTTAAGTTTGTAAACAGTTACTTCATATTGTGTCATTATTTTCTTGCCTATTTTTGCAACAAATTAATATCAAAGTTATTTGGTATTTCCATCGTTCTTTATAGCATATACAACACATATGCATTTCCAATTATCATAATATTATATTATCATCTAGTCTAAACGTTTTGAAGTACCAAATTTTAGTTGTGGGAACAAAATCTTATAAATAAAATTTATTTAATTTGTTGACCAATTGATTGTGGTGCCAGTTAAATTCACTGCCCCCATAGTAAATCTTGCCCTATGTATAAGAAACACCCTTTTAAATGAGCTAAATGCCTATAACTTAAAGATATTGTCTTTGAGCACTGATCGTCATTTGAAGCAAATACCGAACTTAGACTCTCGTCAACATTTGTCAAGTATAGTTGTGTTTTGGGGAACTTTGATAGAAGCCCTACAATGACAACAATTGCACGTGGGATACTCTAACAACCTTGAGCTATCTTTTCTCAATCCATTCCAATTTTGGAGGGCAAAAATTATGGATGGTAGAAAAACCTCGTTCAACCCGATACCCTCAGATGTTGCTTAATCGGGTAGACGGGGATGTGGCAGGGGACATTACCCCGATGCGGGTACGAGAAACATAGTTCCCACATCCCTCCCATTACCTACCCCGCTTAAAATTAATTTAAAACTTATGTCTTTTCTAAAAAAAAAATTAAAGATTTATTATCATTTGTAAATAAAACATGAGTTGTTCTTAACAAATTGAAAAAAACAAAGTAATAATATTTACTAACCAAAGACATAAAAAAAATAAATTAAAGAAAAAATAAAAAAATTTAAACTGGACTATAAATGGGGTAGGAGACTAGCCCCGCCCCGCCCCGCCCTGCCCTGCCCTGCCCTGTCCCGTCCCACTTTAATCGGGTCGGGAGATATGGTAAGGTGACAAAAATATCCAACATGAAGGGGTTGAGAATGACCAACTCGTCCCATTGCCATCCCTAGCAAAAATTGTTTCCAAAGACATTCTCACAAAATAGTTTCCAACTTTCATTGACATTTAGAAAACACGTGATAAGAGGAGAAGAAGAAACTTGCATAACCCGCAACATTATCTAGCCTAATGGTCATCATGATTCTACTCCCATTCTTGTCATAAGAAGAGCAGTATATATATATTTTTTGAAAAATTGTCTAACTTTTTTTCTCTGCTTCTCAAAACTCAAGTAACCCTAAAAATCTTATCTTTTTCTTGACATGTTGAGGAACAAAATTATGCTAAAGTTCCAAATAGAAGAGAAATCAAAAAGGGTGAAGGGCCCAGAATGTATCTTAATTGAATTTTTATATTTATTGGAGTGTATTATCAACTTGTGAAAAAAGAATTAAGAAAACAGGCGGGCTAATAAAGATGTAAAAACAGAGACTGCAACATGTACATATTTATAATAAATTGGGAAATGGCTGTCATGTCTTTTCTACACTAGCAGTTGGTAAATATCTGGAAATGAAATCGAATATTTCTTCCCTTTACTTGGGTAAACATAGAAGGCGACCCGACAAAATAAAGGAATACCATAGGTCTTATATCCATAAATTAAGTAACATGTTCAAACATATTTTAGGGTTCCATATATGTCAACGGGTGTCAATTATTCAACAGATTGAGACTATTTTAATCAAACAATTGTGTCATGGGCTTGACCCATCATAACCATTGACTCATTTACATATCTCTCTCTCTCTCTCTCTCTCTCTCTCTCTCTCTCTCTATGTGTGTATGTAGGTTACATTTATAATAAGGTATGTTCTCGTTCTCTGATCCTGTACAAATCCTCTCTTCTACTCTTGCACTCTCTTTTTCTCTGGTCCGGCCGTTGACTTGACCATCGGAGTGCAAACGGTCGTCCGACCTTTTCTCGATTAGCGGCCTTTGCCTCCTAATGGGGTGTTTAAGTATGTAGGTGATGTCTACATGGAGGGGAGGTGGAAGAGATTCTGTTGACGCATTTCCGAGGTCAACATATCGGCACCGTCTATGGCAAACAGTACATTAACCATGTTATTACCACGTCCCAAAGGCCACCAGAAGAGAGGAATTTTTTTGAGCGGCTCTCTACTGAAAAATAACAAAGTCAGCAACCAAAGAATGAAGGTCTATGGAGAATAATTTTCTGGCAAGCAGGAGGAATTTACCGAAGACAGTTCGTCTACCAAAAATCCAAGAGGTCAACCACCAAGTGATTTTTCCTCTTGAATGGACTACATTTTATTTTGGGCCTTCTACAATGATCTTCATTTAGCTTTATCTTTTGGTTTGTATTTACTCTGCATGGGCAGTCTCTTCAAGCCCGAAAAATAGGAGCTAAAATATTATTGCATTAAAAACTTTGATAGTAATCCATCGTGCATTGAGAGAGGTTGATCCCACACTCCAAGAAGAGCTTATAAATTATGGTAGGAGCAGGAACCACGTGCTTAACTTGGGCCATTTCAAGGATGACTCAAGTCCAAATGCATTGGATTATTCTACCTGGGTGTGTTCTTATGCATTATTTTTAGAGGAGAGGCTGGAATGTTTTCGATTGCTGAAATATGATGTGGAGACAGAGCCTCATGTGAGAAATTTATTAATATCAACATTAGCTCTGTTTCTTTGTGCTATCCAACATTTCATTTCTATGTTTACCCGTTGGATTGAGCTATGAATTTCCCGATTATCATATTGTTTTTTACACTATAGCTTATTTCCTTTATTGGAGGCGATGTATGCTTTTATTTTAAAGCCATCAAATTCCATTTACTTATCCACTATTGACTTGCAAAATTATTTTAGCACCAAGTAAACATTTGTTTATGGCTACTAGGTCTTCAGCGTTGAAAATAAATAATGGTAAAACTTGGATTTGAGGTGACAAATTCTTCTATTTGCATGTGAAATTTACAGCAATATACCATCTGACAAATTCTTCTATTTGCATGTGAAATTTACAGCAATATACCATCTGATTCGTGCATGAATTAATACAATATCCATGATGATGAATTGTGAAAGTATATGAAATTTTCCACTTGCTGCTTGAATTTAAATATCATGCAAAGCTAATGCTGTAGCAAGATTTAATGCCATAACAAGATTTCTATAAAGCTAAATTATTTTACTACCTGTTGACTTTAAATAAGTATGCCACTTGATTTTCGTGGATGTTCAAACAATTCTCCACCATTGACAAGATTAGAACATGGAACTATGTAAATGTTCTACAACATCCTTCTTTATGTACTCGTTGACATAAATTGTCACTTGGAGGGAGAAAATTTGCAAGGCCGTTACAATGAATACCAAATATTTGTAAAAGTTTCCGGCTTGGATCTCTCTTATTGAAAGGTCTTGAAGATCATTACCTATGTTATTCGAGGCATGCTCTAAGACCTCGCATACTAGAGGCTAGCTTGAAAGACCTCGCAACTTTGAAGGCGAGCCCTAGCTCGTGGATTTCTTATTATCAAGTGCTTCATTTTGTAAGTCCTCGTTTCTTGAATAAAGGAAGATGCGGTATTTATTGGGGTACTCGTTTCTTGAATAAAGGAACATGCGGTATTTCTTGGAGTCATCATTTCTTGAATAAATGAAGATGTAGTATTTCTTGGAGTCCTCATTCCTTGAATAAAGGAAGATGCAACATTTTGGAGTCCTCGTTTCTTGAATAAAGAAAGAGTCGGTATTTCTTGGAGTCCTCGTTTCTTGAATAAAGGAAGATGCAATATTCTTGGAGTCCTCATTCCTTGAATAAAGGAAGATGTAATATTTCGGAGTCTTCGTTTCATGAATAAAGAAAGAGGCGATATTTATTGGAGTCCTCATTCCTTGAATAAAGGAAGAGACGGTATCTTGGAATCCTTGTTCCTTGAAAAAGAAGAGACAAATTGCCTTATATTTATTTTTGGCCTCGTGAAATGTTTATTCCTCGCCTCTCCCTATCATCGAGCCCAATTGTAGGACCTCGTCATTCTGAGGCTGGTTTATAAAACTCCGATAATTTAAGATCTATTTGCGGGATGATTATTCCCCACCTCGCCAGATGCTTATTCATAGCTTCGTGAGATGTTTATTCCTCGGCTTTTCCTATTCTCAAGTTTAGCTGTAAGATCTCGTCATTCCAAGGTCAATTTATAAGTCTCCGATAGTTCGAGATCTATTCGTGGGATGTTTATACCCCACTTTGCTAAATGCTTATTCCTGGCTTCTTGAGATGTTTACTCCTTGCCTCTCCCTAACGTCGAGCCTAACTGTAAGACCTCGTCATTCCGAGGCCGGTTTATAAGACTCCGATAGTTCGAGATCTATTCGTGAGATGTTTATTCATTGCCTCGCCAGATGCTTATTCCTGGCTTCACGAGTTGTTTATTACTCGCCTCTCCCTATCGTCGAGCCTAGCTGTAAAACCTCGTCATTCCGAGGTCAGTTGATAAAACTTCGATAGTTCAATATCTATTCGCGGGATGTTTATTCCCCGTGTTACCAGATGCTTATTCCTGGCTTTACGAGATGTTCATTCCTCGCCTCTCCATATTGTCAAGCCTAGTTGCAAGACCTCGTCATTCCAAGTTCAGTTTAAAAGACTCCAATAGTTCAAGATCTATTAGCGAGATGTTTATTCCCCGCTTCGCCAAATGCTTATTCCTGGCTTCGCAAGATGTTTATTCCTGGCCTCTCTCTATCGTTAAGCCTAGCTGTAAGACCTCGTCATTCTGAGACCATTTTATGAGACTCTGATAGTTCGAGATCTATTCACTAGAAGTTTATTCCTCGACTGGCTTCGCAAGATGTTTATTCCTTGCCTCTCTCTATCGTTAAGCCTAGCTGTAAGACCTCGTCATTCTGAGACCATTTTATGAGACTCTGATAGTTCGAGATCTATTCACTAGAAGTTTATTCCTCGCTTCGCCAGATACTTATTTTTTACTTCGCGAGATGTTTATTCCTCACCTCTCCCTATTGTCGAGACTAGCTGTAAGACCTCGTCATTCCAAAGCCAGTTTATAAAACTCCGATAGTTCGAGATCTATTCGTTGGAAGTTTATTCCTCGCCTCGCCAGATGATTATTCCTGGTTTCTTGAGGTGTTTATTCCTCATCTCTCCCTATCGTCGAGCCTAGCTGTAAGACCTCATCATTCCAGGGCCAGTTTATAAGACTCCAATAGTTCGAGAGTTATTCGCGGGATTCTATTCCCCGCCTCGCCAGATGATTATTTCTGACATTGCGAGGTGTTTATTCCTCGCCTCTCATTATCGTCGAGCCAAGTTATACGACCTCTTCTATTCGAAGCTTGTATATAACATTGAAAGTTCAAGACGAGCCACTAGCTCGATAGTCATTCCTCGCTCTGGGAGATGCCTCATCTTACGAGATGTTACATTACAACTGTATTTATTCTCAAAGAGCTCATCATGCCTCAACATTAACTGTCTTACAGCTGCCTATCTTTCAAAGCTTTGTTTCTGCTTTAGCTATGTTACATCTACATATCTTCAAAGAGTTTATATTATTTACCGCTTGGTAAAGAGAGGGGTGGGCCCACCTTAATACCTACGATTAAGAAGCCTTCCATTGCTTGATCAAACACCATGAAGGAAGCTATTGACATGGATGCGCCACCCTCATGTAAGGAAATCAACTTTTATAGCTAAGTATGTCCAGAGCATTGCCTCTACTACTTATATATTCAGATCATCAATTCTATTACTCAGATTCAGAGCATTACCTCTGCATCAGCTTATTACAGCTACTTATAAGTTTAGTATCGTCTCTACATCAACTTCATCACAGTGACTTATATTCCAAGTCCGACCAGCATATTAATATTCGACTGAGACTTGGGGGACTATTGTGATACAAGTATCTTAGTATCATTACATTATTACTACTAGCACATGCATTATATTATTGCTGCCAAGTACGCATGCCACATCATTGCTAGCATGTCATGACACTATTTCACTATTGCAAAGTACATATGTCACGTTATCTATGTTATCAACATGTTACATGCTTCACTATAGTACTACTATTATATTAAGTTGTGCAAGCATATGACCTGTTATACTACATGATAGGCTTTCTGCATATTACATCTTGGAGAAATGTGATATATCATTGTTCACTTTATCGTCATGAGTAATTTGAGGGGCAAATGAATCCCGTTTTATTTTATATATGTTCGGTGGAGATATTATATTGTATTACATGTTGGTTCAGTCCATATTATAGAGAAAATGTTGTCGACATTTCGATAAATTATATGTACCATTTATCTTTCGAGACAATTCGTAAGTCCTTGCTTATTCAAGCTCACACATTTTTTGAGGCAGTTCGTAAGTCCTCACTTATTGGAGTGGTTTATATTCTCGAGGCAATTCGTAAGTCTTCGCTTATTCAGGCTCGCACACATTTTCTGAGGCAGTTTGTAAGTCCTTACTTATTTTTACGGTTTATATTCTTGAGGTAATTCGTAAATCCTTGTCTATTTGGGATCAATGCATATTTTCGAGACAGTTTGTAAGTACTCACTTATTGAAGCAACTAATATTTATGAGGTAATATAGAAGACCTCACCTGCTTGACGGCTTATATTTTGAAGTTCGACTCGTACATTAATATATGATTCAGACTTAGGGGACTATTGTTATATCCATAAATTACGTGGGATGCTCAAACAGATTTTGGGGTTTTATATATGCCAACAGGCATAGACTATTCTATTAATTGAGACTATTTTAATTAAACAATTGTGTCATGGGCTTGGCCCATCATAATATATATGTAAGTCTCATTTACAATAAGCTGTGTTCTCTAATTCTATCCAAATTCCCTCTTCCACTCTTGCACTCTCTTTTTCTCTGGTCCGGTCGTTGACTTGACCGTCGGAGTGCAAATGGTCGTCGGACCTTTTTCTCGACCGGCGACCTTTGCCTCTTAACGGGGGTGTTCCAGTGTGCAGATGACGTCAACGTGGAGAGGAGGTGGAAGAGATTCTGTTGACGTATTTTTTTAGGTCAACAGGTCCCTAAGCTGTGCAAACAAAATGGACAGAATCATGTTATCGAAACAAAATTTAAACTTTCACTAAACTTAAAATTGGCTATAAGTTTAAAAACTAATAGTTTTTACTTTTTTATTAGGGTAGAAATCCATTCCAATATTACAAGTGCACGAGTCGTGAATAAGTAATAAAGTGATGAGTATTGTCGATCCAAGATTGGCCTATTTATGTTTAAGTTGTTTCGATTCTAGTTTCATTAAACTGCTTGTTGACAAACACACAAATTGGTTTAGTCTTTTTACAAATTAATTAAATTTAAAGCAATTAGAAACAATGAAAGCAAGTAAAAGTGAATTTTTGGAGAACTCTAATTGAAAACGAGTTGATTTGACTTAACATCCGCCAATTTATTTCGTAAAAGTAATTTAATATATTACCTACTTTATATTGATAGACCAAAACTCGTAAGTTGAGTATTAAACTCGCAAATTGAGTGTATAACCTAGTGTATGTCTATGTCAATTAATAACACAATCAATTGCATTAATTAATCACTGCGAGAATACTGCTCAAAAGATCATTTAGGTTAGGATTATGCCTCTAGGACTCTCTCTCCTACAAGAACCTATGGTGCTTGCTACTGGATCTAAAATATCTAATAACTTCTCATATATTAAATACGTCACTAAGCAAATATTTGATGATCAAGCAAATGAAAGGCATTAAATACATTACAAGCACAATATGGAAATAGGCAATACAAATTTAAAAAGCATGCATTAAAATTAGAGAAAATACTTTTTGTACATAACCATTTGAATGATCTTTCACAGACAAGGTGTCAAATAGAAAGTAGGGAAATATTAATTTTTTGGTTGATGAGATTTAGACCAAAATCCAATCTCGCTACATTATGTGTTTGTAAACGAACTTGAAAATAATGATGTACATGAAGCATTGCCGTAAGATTAAATAGGCTAAGGTTAAGCTACATTAATGATCCCAATATTTAGAAGTTCAGCTCATGTTTGAAAGTGGCATGAATTATAAGAGACAGAGAGAGACATTACAAAATTAAGAAAATTAAATATAAAACCAAAGATAACACTTGTAACCCGTCCCTTGAATGGATTTCAGGACTGAAATCTTACTCAATTCTCCCAAATTTTATTCGAAGTTTTCTCTTGTTCTTTTCCTCTTTTTTGAGCCTCCAAAATTCTCCAAATAAGTTCTCGCAAGTTGTGAAAGAAAATGGTGTTTATAGTCTTGCGTTGCTTTCCTAGAGTTTTTGTGCCTCTGAAGTTCCAAAAATGCCGTCCGGGACAAAAACGAATTATATAGAGGAATGTTCCTTTTAATTCCAATTTGACCCCTGTTTGAGCCACGTTTTCATTTTCATTCTCATTCTTCTATTAATTTTCAACCCCACATTATTTAATAAAATAATATTTTTCATCACATCAATAACTTTTTCTTATTTTTCAACCATATATTCCTCATCACATGAAAAAAAAAATGCATTTTTTTCCTAAAAAATGTGCATCAAACACAGTCTTAACAATGCTTTTTCTTCTTCTCACTTAATTTTCCAATGTATTCTAAACATGTCCATTTCGTCTCTTATCGTCAAATCCACAAAAGATCGGATCTTGATTCTTTCGTTTTTCTTCAAAACTCCATCCCCTTCTTGTTTTCTTTGCATTTTCGTCAATGTAGCCCACATTCAGGAATAAAGCCTAAAGCATGAAGTTAATCCAAATAAATAATCATCAACAAAAAAGAAAAAAAATGATATACTAGAAAAACCCTTAATTTAAGAGCCGAGATAACACTTATCAAATACCTCAAAACTTAACTTTTGCTACTCCTCGAGAAAACTACGCTAAGCTACTGTTAAGTAGAGAAAAAGAAGACGAAACTTGGTTAAATTTGTTGCTTTAGAATACAAACAATTTTATGCACATATTTCAATAAAAAATTCAAATAAATATTTGATTGAAAAATTTCATACTTATCCGATGCTAGATCCTCTCCGTTATGTGCGCTAGCCATCTCAAATACTTGGTCGACATTAAGTAAGATCATGTAGATGAGTGAACTACCAATCATTAATACAAATTCAAACTCTAATGCTCAATTATAACGCACGTCACTGGTGAATTCCAACCACTACTAACACATCACGAGGGCGAGTGAAGGTTACCAAACTCTCCGATCCTCTTCAACTTGCCACAAATGGATTTAAATGAGCTAAAAGTGGAGTTAAAGATTAGAGAACTGGTGGTTTGTCATTACTATGTTGATTTCTTAATCGTCTCAATTCTAGCTCCAAAATTTTTACCGGGCAATTCAAACCCCTTAACAATCTAAGCCGTTATTTAAGACTTTGTCGAACTTGGTATTGCATTTCCCGTTTCATGCAACTACTAAAATTAATTGACTACATTTTATTACTCAAAATAAAACAATAAAAAGAAAAGAATTTAGATCCGTAAGCAGGTGATGCTCAAATCCGGCCCCAAACAAACACCTTCTCTCTTGAGTGATCGTCTCATGCACATGGGTGACGCAAAGGGCAAATTCATTCAATACATTGCATTCTGCAAATACTTCTTCCTTTTTCTCTTTTTCTCATTTCTCATTTTCTCGTCTTTCTTTTCAAACAAAAATTTAAGAGGACGCCATGACAAGTGCAATGTCTTTTATTAGGATGACATTCAGATCATAGTTTTGGGAAGAGGTCAATGTGTAATTAAATCTTCTTCACTGTAACCAATTCTACTTAGGTTTCACAAATCAATCTCAAACCATTAATTGGATTACCCTTCACTACATTACCTCATTCATCCAAAACACATCTCATAAGGTCAGATAGAAATGATTATGTCCATTGATATTATGTTGACATGTTCAGTCAAAACTTAATCAACACTCAACTACAACAATCAAATTCAAGCATAGACTACAACAAAATACAATTTTACATGGATAAGCATGAAATAAAAAATGCATTTCTTCATCTTCCAATTTCCGTGAATTATCACAATTTGAAATTCAATTCATCATTGACAAAAATTAAATTTAGCCCTTGTTTGAGCCCCAACTTTTGAAAAAAAAAGAAATAAAAGAAAGACATTCTTAGATAGTGTTTTGACCTCATTTCAATCACACATTTTTCAATAAAATAATATTACATGTAAACCCAAAATTTTTTCTTATTTTCTGACCACATATTTTTCATCAACACACTATTGAAAAATGCATTTTTTTTTGACAAAAATAGAACTCAAATAAAGTTTTAAATGACTTGACATTTCAAAAATCTTTTTGAAATTTTAAAAATCTTCAAGTCTTTTTAGGAATTGCTAATTTTTTAAAAGATATTTACATCTCAGTAAGCAAGTTTCAAATTTTTAGACCTCACCCAAACTTTATTTGTTTCATCTTTGAAATTATTGTGGTTTAAAGTTGGCAACTTTCTATAGGCATTTATTAGGAATTTTTGCACTATTGTGGCACCACTCGCGGAATGTTTGAAGAAGGAGAGATTCAGTTGGGGAAAGAAGCAAGACAAGAGCTTCAGCTTCATCAAGAAAAAGTTTTTTAGGGGAACTTTTGGATTACATTGTGGAAGTTGTTTGTGACGAATTTGAATTGAAGCAGCACTGCTCATTCCCAGACTCATGGATAGATCGAAGTCACTAACCATACCCTTGGAAACTAGCATCTTCGAGGAGGGATGCAATTTGTTGTATCTCATCAAGAATCAGATATTGAGAGTCACAATTCAGAGAGTGCTCTAGACTGTGTGTAAGAGAAAGAAGAGCATCATAAGCCATTTTTTAAAATAGTAAGAAAATGGTCCAAGTTGTGTTCTCTGCTGCTCAATTAACTTCTCATAAAAGGGTGAGATAACCACAAAAATCTAATCTTTTCTTGACATTGTGTGACCAAAAATATAAGAAAGTTCCAAGTTAGAAATAGATTGAAGAGGGTGAAGGGCCCACTGAGGATTTAGCTTGTTTGCATGCAAATATTTATTGGAGTGTATTAGCGACTTGTGAACTAAGAAAACAGGCTGCCTAATAAAGATGTAGAAACAGAACTGATACTGCAACATGTGCATATTTATTGAAATGTGTTGGCAGCTAGTTAATAATCAATAAAGAAAACAGGCTGGCTAATGAAGATGTGAAAACCGAGACTTTCAACATGTATATATTTATTGGAGTGTATTTGCAACTTGTGAATAATGAATTAAGAAAACAGAGACTGCAGCATGCATATATATATATATATATATTTATAATTTGGAAATGGTTGTCACGTGTACTGTCTACACTAGAAGTAGTCGAATACTTTCAATCCAAAATTTGAAATCAAACTTGGCGTCCCAACAAAACATAGGAAGCTCTTCGTGAAAGAAAGGGAGAGATTAAGAGGTGAAAAGTGTGCCATAGGTCCCTAACCTGTGCGAACAAGTTGGACAGAATCAACAAATTTGGAACTTGTACTATACTGAAACTTGGCTATAAGTTTGGTGACTAGTAACCCAACCCCCCCCCCCCCCCCCCCCTCCTTTTTTGAGGTAGAAGTTCAAGATTGTCAAGTACATCCCACGAAGAATAAATTTTAATTTGATTGTACTAATTCAATGTCAAATTCAAATGTAACCGAAAATAAAAGTTTTGATTGTTGTTTATGTTTGTTAAGGGATAGAATCCCACATCGAATAAAGATGTAAACATAAATCAATTTATAAAGGATTTGGTTACTCCTCTTAATAAGGTTGATGTTTTAAGATGGAACCTCAAATTGGATAGAACCAATTACCTCCATTGGACCACTCAATTCACCCCTATTCTTCGAAGTCATGATTTGTTAAGCATTGTGGATGGCTCTGAGCCATGCCCAGTGCAGTTTGTCACTGATAATGAAGGCAACCCTACCTCTGTTGTTACCACCGATTACTTGGTATGGCAGGAAAAGGATCAGTTCATACTGGCATGGATCAATGCCATTCTCACAGAGAAAGTTTTGTCCACTGTTTATAGACAAACTTCCTCTCGACAGGTCTGGAATACCCTATCAAACAAGTTTGCCCCTCATTCTAGATCAAGAATATCACACCTCAAAAGACAGCTCCAAACCTTGAACCAGTCCAATAAAACCTGCACTGCATATCTCCTTACTGCTAAAAATTGGTCTGACCAACTTGCAGCAGTTGGAAAACTTGTTGATGAAGAGGACCTAAAATCCTATGTTGTGGGAGGTCTCAACTCTGCCTATCATCCCTTTATCACATCACTAAACTTCACTACCTGAGATTCTTCCATCACTTCTGATGACTTCCATACCAAATTGCTTAATTATGAGCAACTCCTTGACCTCCAGCAAAAAATCTGTCCCACCAGACACCAACCATATTTCTTTCTTCACTCAAAAGTCCAAACGACATTATAACAACATAAAGCCTAAGCCTTATTCCTCCAACAAACCTTCTGGACTCAGCAACCCCATTTTTCCCTCACCTGTACAAACAACAGGCAAGCCTGCTTCTAATAACTCTCTCTTTTCTAATTCTAAACCACCTTGTCAGATTTGTGGGAAGAATAACCACCAAGCACTCGATTGTTATCATCGAATGAATTTCTCATATCAAGGAAGACGCCCCCCTGCACAGTTTGCTGCCATGGCTGCACATACACGTTCCACAGGAGACTGACCAACCTTGGTTCTTGGATAGTGGTGCTAACAACCATGTCACTTCTGCCTTGGATAATCTGACTATTCAGCAGCAACCATATCAAGGACTTTTGCCCAAGTTACTGTTGGCAATGGTGGAGGTTTTCAAATTCAAAACATTGGTTCATCTTTTCTCAAAACCAAACAGAGTTCTTTATTGCTGACAAATATATTACACTGTCCCAATGCCTCCTCTAATCTCCTGTCCATTCAAAAATTGTGTCAAGATAAGGATTGCTACTTTGTTCTCATAGCTTCATCTTTTGTTGTGAAGGATATGTAGACCAACAAAGTGCTCCTCCAAGGTCTGAGTGACGCAGGCTTTTATCCCGTTCCCTTTCAGCAATATCAATTCAATAAGATGAAGACTGCCTCATCATTCACTGCTTTGTTAGGAGTTGCAGCCCCTGTTCAAACTTGGCATTCTAGATTAGGACATCCATCAGAAGCCATCCTTCAGAAGCTCACCTATGACTCATTAATTTCTGTTTCTGGCATTCACAAATTCAAGCATGTTTGTGAATTTTGTCAAATGGCAAAAAGCCATAAACTTCCCTTCCCCAATTCTACCCAGTAGTCCACTCACCCTTTAGAACTTATCCATTTTGATGTATGGACCTCTCCTGTATTGTCAATCAGTGGTTGTAACTATTATATTATTTTTATTGATGATTTCTCTCGATTCTCATGGTCGTTTCCTCTCAAACAGAAGTGTGATGTTGCTTTTTCCTTTATTAAATTCAAATGCTTGTTTGAGAATCTCCTCTTTTAAAATAAAACAATTACAAACCAATAACGGAGGAGAATACCTCTCCAATTGCTTTAAATCTTTTCTGGACAACATTGGAATTTCGCATAGATTATTTTGTCCATACACATTTGAGCAGAATGGCATATCCGAGAGGAAACACAGGCACCTCACCGAAATAGCTCTAAGTCTCCTAGCTCAATCTCACCTACCCTCTCAACATTGGGTTGATGCCTCCCTCACTGCAACATATCTTGTACATTGAATGCCAACTCTTGTCCTTGGTAATCAGTCTCCTTATTATTGCCTATTCAAAACTCAGCTAGACTACTCCCTTCTGAAAACATTTGGGTGTGCCTGCTATCCACTCTTAAGACCTTATTCTCCCCATAAACTAGCATACCGAAGCACAAAGTGCATTTTTCTTGGATATGCTACAAACCAAAAGGGTTATAGGTGCTTTGACATCACAAGGATTTACTTCTCTCGCCATGTTGTGTTTGATGAAAACACTTTCCCCGTGCCTCCATGCACCAGAGTTCATCTTCTCCTCTACCTACACAACTTATCAGCTTCCTTACCATACTAGATATACCTACACCTGCTTCCACTTAGCTCTTGGAGAACACTTTACTGGATTCTGTTGCTCTTGCATCAACATGTATGCCTCATTCCTCACTAGATTCTGTTAATTTTCCAGTTCATTCATCTACTAACCTCACCTCTGCAAATGTTGATACCTCTGATATGAATCCATCCCCGGATTTACCAACTGCTGATTTATCCTTTTCAGCCCCACCCACAAGCACTACCTTACCTGCTATAATTACTCCCTCCAGGAACATAGTAACCCGATCCCAAATAAACTCTCTTAAACCTAAACAGTTTCCTGACTACCAGTTATACTATTCCACAAATCATCCACTCAAAGCATTATCCACAATTCTTCATTCTGAGCCTCGAACCTACACACAAGCCTCAAAGGACTCTAATTGGACAGCAGGCATGCAACTTGAACTTGATGCTCTCCTTGCCAACAAAACTTGGACCTTGTGTCCTAGACCTCTTGATAGACATGTCATTTGAAACAAATGGGTTTTCAAAATCAAACAGAAGGCAGATGACACTATTGAGAGGTATAAAGCAAGACTAGTAGCTAAAGGTTTTGAGCAAGAACATGGAGTTAACTTTTATGAGACATTCAGTCCTATCATTAAGCCTGCCGCAATTAGATTAATTCTTGCCTTGCAGTTTATCATAATTGGGTGATACTGATGGATTATAGAAGACAAAGAGGATGGAAAATATCCAATCTCATTCAACTAAAGAAAGTGAAATCGGCTAATACATATAGCCATACATTTGGTACAATTCAAAATGATTTTCAACAACTATTCTACCAACTCTACTCTTGCATACTTGACTGAACATATGGACAGCTTGCAGCACTAATTTGCATAAATTATAAAACATAACTTAAGCTATCATAAGTTACAAAAATATATGTCAAACTAAAGATAACAAAAACAA